>VDFB02105785.1:310216084-310243261 GCA_007258455.2 Sequoia sempervirens | reverse complement strand
GAGAAGTTTGGTCATCTACACCTTCGAATTCTAGAGACCAGTACTGAGCTTGCTCCACCTCTTTCTTATTTAGCCATCAATGCTTCTATTTAGCAAGATAATTATAGTTTTTCAGATCTTGCTTTGTGGGATAAATATTTGATAGGTATTTCTAGCTTGTTTTTGGAGTCTCATACTATAGATTTGGAGGACACACTTCAGGGGGTTTCTCTCCTATTTGATGACAATTTCAACACAATTGTTATCCCATCTACTTTGTCCTTGGAGATTGGCATTCACGAGTCTTCTCATTCTCTTGATTTGTAATGTTTATTCGTTGAGTTTGACCATGATGATGTTGTGACTTATTAAAGATTGGAGATTCCTTATTAGTTTTTAGATGCATACATGTTGATACTTGATACTTCCTAATTTCAGTTGGATGTGGTGTGGCTTCTTCATCAACTGATAGATTTGTTTCTTCCTAAGGGAAGATGTGTTGCTTGTAGACATTGGGTCATCTTTTGTTTTCAGGTGTTCTTCATTGGCATTGGAGCTTCTTCATTATGGGGGGGATATATTGTCTCTCATTTTCCATCTTATAGTGGGGTCATTGATTGTATATATATGATGGATGTAGTCCTTGGGGGTATCATTGAGTCCTACATACATCATGGTTGTTTGTTTTGTTTTGTTTTCTCTCTTTTGAAGATGAGTTTTGTCTCATTGGGTTTTCTCATTTTCTCTGCTTGTGAGAGATTGATTGCATTTATATTTGCACTGTAAATGGGTACCTAACATGGCCTAGTATTCAGGACCCATAGTCATAGTCTTTGCATAGTTTGCATAATAATATTCTCCCTAAGTTGCACTTAAGAGGAGGTGTTGGTGTGAATTTGTCTTGTACCTATCTAATTCATTCACTAGGTAATTAGGGGACATATTCACATGTTAAGTTTACTTAGGATATAAGATTCTTTCTTGAAGTCTTAGTTGGCTTTTCTAGAACTTATCTTATCTAGCTAATATTGCTTGATTCCTAGGTAGTTAGTTTTTTAGTTGTCTCATATAATAGGATTAAGACACTTGTCATAATATTTTCTAATCCTATCTCTCTACCTTTCCTTTATAAGCAAGGCATATCATGTACATTTGCATTCAAGTATATTCAATCAATATTCAATCTTGCATTGTTGAAGCAAGCTTTTTTGCCATTCTCTCTCTTGTGGAAGTTGTTTTGGTCTAAAAACTATTCCTGGGGGTTTTGAGGAGTCACCATTAGCTCCCACACTTGTGACATATAATGTTATAATCCATCATAGGAGAAAATGAATTATAATTCCTCTTCATAAATTCAAAATCATTCCATGTGCAAAATCTACAATTTGTTGCTTTATGCTCAAACTGGTTATATGAAAAGCAATAACCATGGAAAGAATATTTATGTTTCAAGTATGAAGGTGTTATCATTGATGTCAATAGGATTTCTACATGCTAGTTTTTTCATTGATTTCAACTATGTATTAGGGAAGTTTTTTGCATGATGTTGTCAAGGATATTGAGAAAATTGTGAAAAAGAAGAAAACAGGTTGTTGCAGGTTGTGCATGTGTAGTTGAGATATTGAGGAAGTATTGTGAGTACATGGAGCTATCTTTATGTTGTAGTGTTTGAAGATGAGTTGGAATGAAGTAATGAGATGATATGATGCCTTTAGTACTTGGTTTCCAAGTGCATTTGAGAAAAATTGATAAATAGAGAAAACAGTGTTGTGCAAGTGTTCAAAATGTGCTCCGCGATGTGCTCTATGTTTCTTCTGTGTTGATGCTATGCCTGTGTAGATCTAATATGTTGTTCAAGGTTGTTAGAGGTTGCTATATTCAGAATTTGGGTTTATGGATCATTGTACAGAGTGAGATATTTTCAATAGTGTGTGAACCAGTTTTTCAGTGATGTATTATGTGGCTTGGGAGAAATGTATTTGCTTCATGTTTCTTCATAGTTTGGCTTCAAGTTGTGCGGATTTGGTAAGTTTCTTATATTTTTTGTATCTTTCATTATTCAAGTTATCACTTGATTTGGTATAGTATAGTGTGTGTTTCATGCGTCAGTGTGTGAATAAGGTTAATTGGATGTTCTGGGTTCAAGTATTTCTATGTTGGGAGTTGGTATGAAGTATTTGTTGAATCTCAGGTGGTTCAAGGATTATTCTAGATCGTGTTCAAGTGAATTATGTTGTCTAGAAGTTTTAGATTGATTTAAGGAAATGTGTACTTAATGTTTTATGGTCTTTAATACGAGTATTGGCCGACATTGTGTTAGCACTACATGCGAAGCTTATGAAAGTGTGTTGAGGTGTGTCAGGATTAATTTGGGTCCTAATTAAGGATTTATATGGTTCGCCTTGATTCCTATCCATCGTGGGAATGTTTAGGTGCTGAAATAATTTGAATTTGTAAGTGTAATAGATAGTTGCCGACCTTGGAGAAGGTTTTCACTTAGTTGAGGTTGATATAAATAAGAGTAATGGTGTTGTAGGATGCAAGAGAGAAGCAAGATAGATGCGAGTGATATGTGTGATGCAAATTTGAGCAAAGCAATGTGAATTTCAAGTATTGGATTCCTGAAGGCAGTGAGTTGAAGGTTTCTGAAATATTTCATGCAAGGTTGCGAAAGTGTTGAAGCATTTGTGGTGGATTCCTTGTTGCATTGAGAAGTTGTTCTCTTTGTAATATTTATCTTCTATCTTCTTGTTTTCTTTCTATGAAAGTGAGCCCTAACTGTGAGCCTTTTTGGACAATGTGTCCTATTCTAGTAGTGAGCCCTTGTACTAGTTTTGTAATTACTTGTATTGTGAGCTAATCCTCATCGTGGTTTTTCCCTCATTGGGTTTTCCACATAAATCTAGTGTTGTCTTGTGTATGGTGTTGTTTTTTTAGTTTATGTTATCTGCATTTCATGATTAATTACTTTAATAGAATAAGGGATTAATTAATGCATGTGGATCTGATTGTTGTTGAGGGTTTTGATGTTTTAATTTTCTACAAATGATTCACCCCCCCTCTCAGTTGTCTTTTTCATTAAACAATTGGTATAAGAGCAAGGTTCTTTGGAGAAGATCTTAACTACTTGAGGTAGATCTAGGATGGCGAAGCAAATTGATTGCCCTAAATTTGATGGAATAGACTATGCAATTTGGAAGACAAATATGGAAGGATATCTGACATCTCATGGATTTGAGATTGAAAAGGTAATAAAGACTCCATATGTTGCACCTCAGAATGGATGAAGCACAAGTAATGAGATCAAAGCACATGAGGTAAATGCTAAGGCAATATTTATTCTTATGAACAATCATTCAAATTTTGAATAGGTTAAAGTTATGACACCATTAGCTCCCACACTTGTGACAGATTGATGCAGAGCTAGGAGGATTCAACAACACATCTCACAAACCTTCAATAATAATCCAAAACAATCTTTGTATAACACATGCTATTAGGCATTGTATATCACATTGGAAACATAACTATGGCATCCCACAATTTAATGCAAAGAAAAATCATTAATAACTTCCACAAAGCAAATAATTATTCCAATCTCTCCAGTGAGATTGAATAAAACATAATTATAGACCTTTCCTCAAATTTTTATGAAGATCCAATGGTGGAAATGAAAGTTATTGTATTTTTCCTAAAACTGCAAACCCTAGGTAGGGTTCAGACCTGCCCTCACAAAAATGGTCACAACTTATTCAAATATTAATGAAATTTGATGAGACTTTAATAAAATGAAAGTATATTCAAATGGAAACAAAATCCAATTGGTTTTAGATCCAAAATATAGACTTTACAATCCGTACCATCATATTTTTCAGACTGTAAATTTTGCACAATATTGTTAGAATAGGCTGGTGCAGGAGCACCTGCCAAAGTGCCTAAGTGCAAGCTTATTTTGAAGGTTTTTGTTTTAAAATCCTTTTTGTTGTTTTGGTAAGGTCTTAAATACCATCTAGATTGTGGTTGAGGACCTTTTGGTTCTTAGGTAAAAGTTGAATAAGTGTGGAAGCTTAAGTTTGGGTTATTTTTCCTTCAATAGAAAAAAGTTGAAAAACACATTGTGTTTTCCAACAGTATGCTTTTGGCCATTCTTAGGCTTGGAGAAGAAAACCTAACTGCTTTCCAAGTATTGTAAAGGAATCTCTCGACCTTTTCAATAGGTTGGATACTTTGGAGTATGGAAGTTTTTGATGAAAAGAATAAAATACAGTGATTTTTGTGTGCAAAATTCTGTTTTCCTGTTCTTGGCCGCGTGATTGCTGCTAAATGAATTAGAGAAGGCATTTGTTACATTGAATAGCATGTAGTGAAGGTCTTGGAAGCATTTTTATGGTTAAATAGCTAGGAATTTCATCGCTTTCATCTGATTGTAAATTTCAGTGTGTTTTGTTGTTGTTGTTTTGACTGGTAAATGTGTTGAAAATGGAGATTTAGCCCGCATTCCCACCGTACCAAGAAGTATGGAGACATTGGGAAGGTGGCTAAACTCCATTAGTGTAAATATTTTAGGGGTAGGAGTCAGTAGAAGCTCGGTCAACATGCAGAAAGACTTTTCCTAGGCGAGCTTGTGATGCCCGGTTGGGAAAAGATAGCAAAAGACCAATTCTTGCCTGGCAGGGGTGTCCACTCTTTAACAAGTTAAGATGTATGGAAAATGCAGGAAGATTTGAGAAGGTGTGGGAAAGAAGATAGAGACTTTAGCAGTGCATTTGAGACTGGAAAAAGTAGAAATAGTCCAAGAAAAGGTCTTAGAAACCCTAGTTTTTTTGTAAAATCTGTGTACTGCCTGTGTACGGCCAAAGAGGGGCCCAAACCTTAAAAATCCTTTAGTGTTTGGAATTTGAGCCAGGGTGTCTGAAGGGGGTTTGTCCTTACCAGTTGAAGGAGAGGAGTGCTAATCAGTTTTCTTGTGCAAGGAGGCCTAAAAGGGGCTCAAGGCTTGTAGCCCTGCCCAAAACCTAAAACAGGGAATTTGTGATAGCGATGGAAAATCCAAGCATGGAGGTTAAACAAGGACCCTTCCTTGATGGTTTTGAAGCCATGGGAGCCTAAACACACCCCTACCAAACAAGATTTGGAAGTATTTAGAGTTGAGCTAGTCTTTAAGAGTATTAAGGGCTAGAAATGGCAAGAGAGGAAAAACACCAAGAATTGCTTGGTTAAGGCATTGTGATTGATTTGAAACTTGATAGCAGGGTTGGCAGGGAGGACCAGGGGTGCCTAATAACCTTTAGGACCTATAGGTTGAGTGGTGGAGAGAAACACCAAGGGTTACTAATTTGGAGACCCAGAGCATTGAGATTGTGACTGTCTCAATCCGACCCTGTCCCTATCAGTTTGGTATCAGAGTAGTGAAAGATTTGGGAAAGTAGCGTATATGTCAGAAGTTGAGTCAAGTGAAACCCCCGCCATGGTGACAAATGCACAGTTAGCCAAGATGGTTGAAGAACAAGAAGAGGACAACAAGTCTTTAAAAGAAAGAATAGAGCAACTGGAAAAGGCATTAAACAATGCAAGGTTGGAAGGTAAAGTGCGAAAAGAAGAAGAGGTTGCAGAGGAGGACAAGGTCCCTGAACCTGACCCTATTTTGGAGGAGGAGCCTTTCTTGAAGGCATTAAAAGCCCTGAGTGGAAAAGGACTTGAGGGCATACCGTTGTTCTATGGAAAGATGGATCCCGATCTGGTCATGGACTGGATAGAAGGCATGGAGAATCACTTTGAATGTGATGGAGTAACGGAAGCACAGAAGGTGAAGGTTGCAAAATCAAGGTTGAGAGGATCAACCTTGACATGGTGGAAGTTTATTCAGACTGAGAGGGAGAAAGAAGGTAAGCAGCCCATATCAATCTGGAAAGGGATGGTTGCTAAGGTAAAGGAAGCCTATATGCTCGATTATTATGAGATCCAAATTCACAAGAAGAGGCAGAGTCTAAGGCAGAAAGATCAAGATGTCAACACCTACACTAAAGAGTTTCAGAAGCTTTGCTTGAGATCAAATGTGTCAGAGGATGAGAGCCTGAAAGTGGCTAGGTACCTTAATAGTTTAAAATGGAACATTCAAGAAGAGATGGCTCTTTTGAGTCCTAAAACAATCCACCAATGTTATCAGCTAGCTATAAAGATTGAAGAGAGGAACAAAAGAAAGCATGATCAGTCCTCTAAAGGCAAAGGCAAAGGCAGAGATCAAAGAGGACATCGTGGAGGTTACCAAGGAAGAGGTAGTGATCAAAGAAGCCAAGGTGAATCTAAGCTCACTAAGCATGGAGGTGAAACATCTTCAAGAGGAGGATTTAACAGAGGAAGAGGACCTCAAGGAGGTTCAAACAGAGGAAGAGGAGCAGGCAGAAGTAACTCTTACTTTGCCACCATGAAATGTTATCACTGCAATCAGCTAGGACACCCTGCTTATAGGTGCCCGAAGAAAGCATCCTCTTCTAGCAATGAGAAAAGAGTGGCCTATGCACAAGAGGACACCATAAGTGTCAAATCACCTGAGATCAGTCATATAGAATCAGAAGTAGGAGAAAATCTGATGTTTAATAGAGTGTTGATCAGACAACCGGTCAAGGAAGAACCCAAGCAAAGGAGAGCTTTGTTTAGAGCAAGGTGCAAGATATTAGGAAAGGTATGCAAGGTCATTGTAGATTCTGGTTCTATAGATAATATCATCTCTGAGGAGGCAGTAACTAAGCTGAAATTGCAGAAGGTACCTCATACCAACCCCTACAAGGTCACATGGCTGAATAAAGGGTAGAGTGTTTTGGTGAATGAGCAGGTAACAGTGGAATTCTCAATTGGAGGATATAAAGATAAGTTGGTTTGTGATGTACTACCCATGGATGCATGCCATCTTCTACTTGGCAGGCCATGGCAATATGACAGAGGTGCTCTATATCATGGGAAGGAGAACACCATTGAATTCAAGAAGGATGGAAGAACCTTTAAGCTGCAGTCATTGACTGAGGATGATGAAGGACAGTCCAAGGTTCCAAACATCATGTTGAGTAGTGGTAAAGAGTTTCTCAGCAATCTACATCAAGGAGGTGAAGGTTATGTGGTTCTAATGCAGTCCAAAGGGGAAGAAAAGGCTAAAAGGACAGTCTTACCAGAAGCAGTCCAAAGATTACTTGATAAATACAAAAGCATAGTGAGTGATGGAACACCTGCAACTCTACCACCCAAGAGAGCAATAATCATCAAATTGACTGCATACCTGGAGCCTCATTGCCTAACAAGGTAGCATACAAACTCACACCAGATTAGAATCTTGAAGTGGCTAGACAAGTGAAGGAGTTGTTGGATCAAGGCTTGATTCAAAAGAGTATCAGCCCGTGTGCAGTCCCAGTGGTTTTGGCAACAAAAAAAGGTGGTAAGTGTAGATTATGCACTGATTCTAGAGCAATTAATAGAATCACAATTAGGTATAGGTTTCCTATTCCTAGGATTGAAGACTTGATGTATTGTCTTGGAAGTGAAAAATTCTTCACCAAGTTGGATCTTAAGAGAGGGTATCATCAAATTAGAATCAAGGAGGGTGATGAATGGAAGACAACTTTTAAAACAAATGATGGCTTGTATGAGTGGAAAGTGATGCCATTTGGCCTCTCAAATGCCCCTAGCACGTTCATGAGACTAATGCATGAGGTGCTTAAGGATTTCACAGGGATTTTTGTGGTAGTCTACTTGGATGACATATTGATTTTCAGTAAGACAGCAGAAGAACATTTGAAGCATGTGGAGATGGTTCTCAAAAGGCTGCAAGAAGAACAGTTGGCAATCAACCTTGAGAAGTGTGAGTTCTTCAAACAAGAACTTGTGTATCTAGGCTTTGTAGTATCCCAAGGAATGTTGAAGATGGATCCAAGCAAGGTGGAAGCCATCCTAAACTGGCCTACACCAACCACAACAATAGAGGTAAGGAGCTTTCATGGTTTAACTCAGTTTTATAGAAAATTCATCAAGAATTTTAGTGGTATATGTGCACCAGTCCTAGATACTATTAAGGGAGGTCTAAAAAAAGTTTAAGTGGACTCAAGAGACTGAAAAAGGGTTTGAAAAATTGAAACAAGAAGTGGCAACTCAACCAATTTTGTTATTGCCTAGTTTTGATAAGTTATTCACAGTTGAGTGTGATGCAAGTGGAGTAGCAGTAGGAGTACTTAGTCAAGAAGGTAGGCCTGTAGCCTTCTTTAGTGAAAAACTCAATGAAGCCAAGCAAAAATACTCCACCTATGATCTGGAACTTTATGCTTTAGTGCAGTCCCTTAGGAAGTGGAGGCATTATTTATTGCCTAAAGAGTTTGTGGTCTTCATAGATAACTAGGCACTCAGTTACATCAACACCCAAGAGAAGTTAAGCAATAGACATTTGAAATGGATGGAGTACATCCAAGCCTTTACATTTAACATTAAGCACAAGAAGGGACAGAAAAACAAAGTAGCAGATGCATTAAGTAGGAGAATGTTGACAGTGCAGGAAATACAGTTGAAGAGCATTGGATTAGAGAGTTTCAAAGACCTCTATGGTGATGATGAAGACTTTTCAGAAGCCTACAAGGTATGCTCTGATTTTGAGAATCATTTTCATAGTCAGTATGCTGAGTATACATTGCAAAATGGACTCTTATTTAAGGGTAATCTATTATGTGTCCCAAGAGGATCAATGAGGGAAAATCTGATCCAAGAGAAACATAATGGCAGTCTTAGTGGGCATTTTGGAATAAATAAAACTTTAGAGCTGGTACAAAGGTTCTATTACTGGCCTAAGTTGGCAAGAGATGTTAGAAAATATGTGGAATAGTGTGTTGTTTGCATGAAAGCCAAAGGGGGAGCCAGCAATGCAGGTTTGCATCAACCTTTGCCCATTCCCAATAGACCATGGGAGTGTGTTAGTATGGATTTTGTGGTAGGACTCCCCAAGACTAAGGCAGGGTTTGACAGTATTTATGTAGTTGTGGATAGATTTAGCAAGATGAGTCATTTTATCCCTTGCAAGACTACACATGATGCAAGTTACATAGCCCATCTCTTTTTCAGGGAAGTTGTAAGAATCCATGGATTGCCATTGAGCATTGTGTCAGATAGGGATGTGAAATTCATGAGCCATTTTTGGAAGACTTTATGGAGCAGATTGGGAACCAATCTGTCATTTGGATCAGCATACCATCCTCAGACCGATGGTCAAACAGAGGTGGTTAACAGAGTGTTAGGTAACCTATTGAGGTGCTTGACTAAAGAATATGGATAGACCTGGGATATGGTGATTTCTCAAGTTGAGTATGCTTATAATGACAATGTAAACAAAACTATAGGGAAAAGTCCATTTGAAGTGGTGTATGGGATGCACCCAAGAGGCATTTGTGAGCTCAGAGACCTTGGATCTTAGGAGAATAGGAGTGGACATGCAGAAGACTTCACTCAGACTATGAAGGAGATTTATGAGCAGGTTAAGAAGACAATCACAACAGCAACACAAAAATTGAAAGATAAAGTTGATGTGTCAAGGAGAGATGTGCAATTTCAAGTAGGTGACTATGTTATGGTCCATCTTAACAAATCAAAGTTGCAGAAGGGAATGTCAACCAAAATGAAAATGAAGAGAGTGGGTCCATGCAAGGTTTTGTGTTGGCCAAATACGGCAAGAATGCCTACAAGGTGGAATCACCATCAGATTTGGGCATATCTCCAGTGTTCAACGTTGCTGATTTAATCAAGTATAAGGGAATAGTCAGTGATGAGGTTCAGAACAGTCATGAAATCTTTAAGGATATCAGTAATATACCCCTTACTAATCAAGAGAATCCTCAAGCATAGAAGATCTTGGAGTCCAGGGTGAAGAAGGCTACCAGACACAGTGTACATGGAGCACCTTGTCAAGTGGAGGAACAAACATGAATCTGAGGCTACTTGGGTTGAGGAAGCTGATTTTAAGAATCTAGGCATTGATCTAACACTAATATCACCTTGAGTTCCTTGACCTTTGTGCAGAGAGGGGGAGAATGATGCAGGAGCACCTGCCAAAGTGCCTAAGTGCAAGCTTATTTTGAAGGTTTTTGTTTTAAAATCCTTTTTGTTGTTTTGGTAAGGTCTTAAATACCATCTAGATTGTGGTTGAGGACATTTTTGTTCTTAGGTAAAAGTTGAATAAGTGTGGAAGCTTAAGTTTGGGTTATTTTTCCTTCAATAGAAAAAAGTTGAAAAACACACTGTGTTTTCCAACAGTATGCTTTTGGCCATTCTTAGGCTTGGAGAAGAAAACCTAACTACTTTCCAAGTATTGTAAAGGAATCTCTCGACCTTTTCAATAGGTTGCATGCTTTGGAGTATGGAAGTTTTTGATGAAAAGAATAAAATACAGTGATTTCTGTGTGCAAAATTCTGTTTTCCTGTTCTTGGCCGCGTGATTGCTGCTAAATGAATTAGAGAAGGCATTTGTTACATTGAATAGCATGTAGTGAAGGTCTTGGAAACATTTTTATGGTTAAATAGCTAGGAATTTCATTGCTTTCATCTGATTGTAAATTTCAGTGTGTTTTGTTGTTGCTGTTTTGACTGGTAAATGTGTTGAAAATGGAGATTTAGCCTGCACTCCCACCATACCAAGAAGTATGGAGACATTGGGAAGGTGGCTAAACTCCATTAGTGTAAATATTTTAGGGGTAGGAGTCAGTAGAAGCTCGGTCAACATGCAGAAAGACTTTTCCTAGGTGAGCTTGTGATGCCCGGTTGGGAAAAGACAACAAAAGACCAATTCTTGCGTGGCAGGGGTGTCCACTCTTTAACAAGTTAAGATGTATGGTGAATGCAGGAAGATTTGAGAAGGCGTGGGAAAGAAGACAGAGACTTTAGCAGTGCATTTGAGACTGGAAAAAGCAGAAACAGTCCAAGAAAAGGTCTTAGAAACCCTAGTTTTTTTGTAAAATCTGTGTACTGCCTGTGTACGGCCAGAGAGGGGCCCAAACCTTAAAAATCCTTTAGTGTTTGGAATTTGAGCTAGGGTTTCTGAAGGGGGTTTGTCCTTACCAGTTGAAGGAGAGGAGTGCTAATCAGTTTTCTTGTGCAAGGAGGCCTAAAAGGGGCTCAAGGCTTGTAGCCCTGCCCAAAACCTAAAACAGGGAATTTGTGATAGCGATGGAAAATCCAAGCATGGAGGTTAAACAAGGACCCTTCCTTGATGGTTTTGAAGCCATGGGAGCCTAAAAAAACCCCTGCCAAACAAGATTTGGAAGTATTTAGAGTTGAGCTAGTCTTTAAGAGTATTAAGGGCTAGAAATGGCAAGAGAGGAAAAACACCAAGAATTGCTTGGTTAAGGCATTGTGATTGATTTGAAACTTGATAGCAGGGTTGGCAGGGAGGACCAGGGGTGCCTAATAACCTTTAGGACCTATAGGTTGAGTGGTGGAGAGAAACACCAAGGGTTACTAATTTGGAGACCCAGAGCATTGAGATTGTGACTGTCTCAATCTGACCCTGTCCCTATCATAGACAGTCTCACTAAAATAGTCATATCTTCCACAAAACTCAATAAAATTCAATGACACAAAAATAATTGGAAACTATAAATATAGATCTTTCCATCCATATATGATACTATATTATTTGAGTCCATACCATGCCGTACAAAGCACAACTTCAGCCTGGAAACAATGTAAAAATCAGAAAATACACACAAAACTTGAGGTTCCCATTCATCAAACTTCAAAAATAATGTCTCCAACTCCCAATTCAATTTTTGGAGGGTGTATTTATACATTTGCAACCAAAACCAACTATTTTCAGCTACCTTTTGATTAGTTTGTTGACAAAATACTTTAATGACACTTTTTGACAAGTTGCTTGACAACTTTCTTGAGCAACTTTTACAATTTTTACAATATGGAACAACTTTAAACATTATTTGAAAAATGACTTAAAATATGACTTCCTAAGAATCAAACACCTCTAAAATGGTTTTATAAACCTCATTATAAAACTCAATACACAAAATAGAGAAATTATTTACAAATGGCCTCATGGAGGCAAGAAATCAAACATGTGCTCTTGCACCAAACTCCCAGGGGAAAAAGAATTCAAGAACCTTTGAATTGTAT
The DNA here is from genome assembly GCA_007258455.2 of Sequoia sempervirens. Classification (NCBI taxonomy): domain Eukaryota; kingdom Viridiplantae; phylum Streptophyta; class Pinopsida; order Cupressales; family Cupressaceae; genus Sequoia; species Sequoia sempervirens. The sequence goes on along the minus strand of VDFB02105785.1, from coordinate 310,231,135 downwards.
TCTTCCTGATCTTCCAGATCCTTTGCACTGTGTCCTTCATCTTGGCAATTATCCCTGGGTCCTTCTTCCTCTTTTTCTTATACCATCTCTTCTCCATCATCTTCTCAACTTCTAGGCTCCAAAACTCCATTTCTTGTGTATAAACCTCAGTAGCATCATCTATATCTTCATTCTCATCATTAGAGTACCATATAGCAACATGTTTACCATAACCATAACCTACATCATACTCTTGCAAACCTTCATATACCTCATTAGCAAACAAATCTGCAACATCTTTATTAACAACCTTATTATCAACAACAACTTGATCATGAATATAAATATCAATGTTATCAACAACTTTATCATCATCAACTTGAGTATCAATACCAAGGTTATCAGTAACATCAACAACCTTCTCAACTTGTTCATCAACAACAATTTCATCAACCATTTGAGTACCAACAACAACCATATCATTAATCTCAACATCAACATGTTCATTAACCAACAAAGAAGTTTGTTCATCTTCAAACACAATCGGAATATCATGCATCTCAACTTGTAACTTACCTTGCTCAACTTGAACAGTAGATTCAAACTTTACCTCTGCCTCCTTTGTTGCCTTCGTCTATTTTCTTTGCTTCTTCATAATCTTCTTTAGAGGCCATCTTAACCTATTTGACATTGGTATATGCCAACTCCTTAGTGCTTCCTTAAGAAGTTGGTTTTCCTTGGCTAATCTTTCCAACCTTTGGCTTTTCTCTTCCATGGCTTTCTCAAAATCTATTTGTCTTGCCTTCTTTCATTCCTTCTTTCCCAATTTTTTCCTCTCTTTTCTTCCTTTGTGAATTCTCAACCTGCAAACATTTTTCCAATCTTCTCAAAAAATCCATCTTCACAAGCAAGTCTCTCCTTGCTTCCACTTCACTTTGCCACACCTAGGCAATCAGGTTCCTTCCTCAACCTGCACAACACAACACACAAACACAACCACAAACACAAACTCTTCCTCTACCCAGACCTTACTAGGCTCTGATACCAATTTGATGCAGAGCTAGGATGATTCAACAACACATCTCACAAACCTTCAATAATAATCCAAAACAATCTTTGTATAACACATGCTATTAGACATTGTATATCACATTGGAAACATAACTATGGCAGCCCACAATTTAATGCAACGAACGATCATTAATAACTTCCAAAAAAACAAAATGAAGCCAATCTCTCCAGTGATATTGAAGAAAACATAATTATAGACCTTTCCTCTAATTTTTTTGAAGATCCAATGGTGGAAATGAAAGTTATTGCATTTTTCCTAAAACTGCAAACCCTAGGTAGGGTTCAGACCTGCCCTCACAAAGATGGTCATAACTTATTCAAATATTAATGAAATTTGATGAGACTTGAAGAAAATGAAATTATATTCACATGTAAATACAATCCAATTGGTTTCAGATCCAAAATATAGACTTTACAATCCGTACCATCATATTTTTCAGACTGTAAATTCTGCACAATATTGTTAGAATAGGAAGTCTCACCAAAATAGTCATATCTTCCACAAAACTCAATAAAATTCAATAAAACAAAAATAATTGGAAACTAGAAACATAGATATTTCCATCCATATATGATAATCCATTATTTGATTCCATACCAGGCTGTACAAAGCACAACTTCAACCTGGAAACAATGTAAAAATCAGAAAATGCACACAAAACTTGAGGTTACCATTCATCAAACTTAAAAAATAATGTCTCCAACCCCCAATTCGAGTTTTGGAGGGTGTATTTATAAATTTCCAACCAAAACCAACTATTTTCAACTACCTTTTGATTAGTTTGTTGACAAAATATTTTAATGACACTTTTTGACAAGTTGCTTGACAACTTTCTTGAGCAACTTTTACAATTTTTACAATATGGAACAACTTTAAACATTATTTGACAAATGACTTAAAATATGCTTCCTAAGACTCAAACACCTCTAAAATGGTTTGATAATCCTTATTATAAGACTCAATACACATAATAGAGTAACTATTTACAAATGGTTTCATGGAGGCAAGAAATCAAACAGGTGCTCCTGCACCACAGATAATGTTATAATCCATTAGAGGAGAAAATGAATTATAATTCCTCTTCATGAATTCAAAATCATTTTGTGTGCAAACTCTACAATTTGTTGCTTTATGCTCAAACTTGTTATATGAAAAGCAATAACCATGGAAAGAATATTGATGTTGCAAGTATGAAGGTGTTATCATTTATGTCAACAACATGTCTACATGCTAGTGTTGTCATTGATGTCAACTATGTATTAGGGAATTTTGTTGCATGACGAAGATGTCAAGGATATTGAGAAAATTGTGAAAAAGAAGAAAATAGGTTGTTGCAGGTTGTGCATGTGTAGTTGAGATATTGATGAAGTATTGTGAGTACATGGAGCTATTTTTATGTTGTAGTGTTTGAAGATGAGTTGGAATGAAGTAATGAGATGATATGATGCCTCTAGTACTTGGTTTCCAAGTGCTTTTGAGAAAATTTGATAAATAGAGAAAACAATGTTGTGCAAGTGTTCAAAATGCGCTCCACAATGTGCTCTACGTTTCTTCAGTGTTGATGCTATGCCTGTGCAGATTTGATATGTTGTTCAAGGTTGTTATAGGTTGCTATATTCAGAATTTGGGTTTCTAGATCATTGTACAGAGTGAGATATTTTCACTAGTGTGTGAACTAGTTTTTTAGTGATGTTTTATGTGGCCTGGGAGAAATGTATCTGCTTCATGTTTCTTCGTAGTTTGGCTTCAAGTTGTGCAAATTTGGTAGGTTTCTTATAATGTTTTTATCTTTCATTATTCAAGGTATCACTTGATCTGGTATAGTATAGTGTGTGTTTCATGCGTCAGTGCGTGAATAAGGTTAACCAGATGTTTTGGGTTGAAGTATTTCTATGTTGGGAGTTGGTATGAAGTATTTGTTGAATCTCAGGTGGTTCAAGGATTATTTTAGATCGTGTTCAAGTGAATTCTATTATCTGGAAGTTTTAGATTGATTTAAGGAAGTGTGTACTTAATGTTTTATGGTGTTCAACATGGGCATTGGCCGACCTTGTGTTAGCACTACATGCAGAGATAATGAAAGTGTGTTGAGGTGTTTTAGGATTAATTTGGGTCCTAATTAAGGATTTATATGGGTCTCCTTCATTTCTATCTATCGTGGGAATGCTTAGATGCCAACCTAATTTGAATTTATAAGTGTAACAAATAGTTTCCAACATTGGAGAAGGTTTTCAATTGGTTGAGGTTGATATAAATAAGAGTAATGGTGTTGTAGGATGCAAGAGAGAAGCAAGATAGATGCGAGTGATGTGTGTGATGCGAATTTGAGCAAAGTAGTGTGAATTTCAAGTATTGGATTCCTAAAGGCAGTGAGTTGAAGGTGTCTGAAATCTTTCATGCAAGGCTGCGAAAGTGTTGGAGCATTTGTGGTGGATTCCTTGTTGCATTGAGAAGTTGTTCTCTCTGTAACATTTCTCTTCTATCTTCTTGTGTTCTTTCTATGGAAGTGAGCCCTGGCTGTGAGCCTTTTTGGAAGTGTGTCTTATTCTAGTAGCGAGACCTTGTACCGATTTTGTAATTACTTGTATTGTGAGCTAATCCTCACCATGGTTTTTCCCTCATTAGATTTTCCATGTAAATCTGGTGTTATCTTGTGTATGGTGTTGTTATTTTAGTTTCTATTATCTACATTTAATGATTAATTACTTTAACAGAATAAGGGCTTAATGAATGCATGTGGATCTGATTACTATTGAGGGTTTTGATGTTTTAATTTGCTACAACTAATTCAAACCCCCTCTCAATTATCTTTTTCATTAAACAATTGGTATAAGATCAAGGTTCTTTGGAGAAGAGCTTAACTGCTTGAGGTAGATCTGGGATGGCGAAGAAAATTGATTGCCCTAAATTTGATGGAATAGACTATGCATTTTGGAAGATAAAGATGGAAGGATATTTGGCATCTCATGGATTTGAGATTGAAAAGGAAATAAATACTCCATATGTTGCACCTCATAATGGACCGAGCACAAGTAATGAGATCAAAGCACATGAGGTAAATGCTAAGGCAAGATTTATTCTTATGGACAACCTTTCAAATTCTAAATTGGTTAAAGTTATGACATCATTAACTCCTAAAATTGTGACAAATAATGTTATAATCCATCAGAGGAGAAAATGAATTATAATTCCTCTTTATGAATTCAAAATCATTTTGTGTGCAAACTCTACAATTTGTTGCTTTATGCTCAAACTTGTTATATGAAAAGCAATAACCATGGAAATAATATTGATGTTGCAAGTATGAAGGTTTTTTCATTGATGTAAATAGGATGTCTACATGCTAGTGTTGTCATTGATGTCAAATATGTATTAGGGAAGTTTATTGCATGATGAAGATGTCAAGGATATTGAGAAAATTGTGAAAAAGAAGAAAATAGGTTGTTGCAGGTTGTGCATGTGTAGTTGAGATATTGAGGAAGTATTGTGAGTAAATGGAGCTATCTTTATGTTTTAGTGTTTGAAGATAGGTTTTAAATGAACTAATGAGATGATATGATGCCTCTAGTACTTGGTTTCCAAGTGCTTTTGACAAAATTTGATAAATAGAGAAAACAGTGTTGTGCAAGTGTTCAAAATGTGCTCCACGATGTGCTTTGCATTTATTCTGTGTTGATGCTATGCTTATGTGGATCTGATATGTTGTTCAAGGTTGTTAGAGGTTTCTATATTCAAAATTTGGGTTTCTGGATCATTGTACAGAGAGATATTTTCAGTAGTGTGTGAACCAGTTTTTCAGTGATGTTTTATGTAGCCTAGGAGAAATGTATCCGCTTCATGTTTCTCTGTAGTTTGGCTTCAAGTTGTGCGGATTTTGTAAGCTGCTTATAATGTTTGTATCTTTCATTATTCAAGGTATCACTTGATTTGGCATAGTACAGTGTGTGTTTCATACGTCAATGTGTGAATAAGGTTAACTGGATGTTCCAGGTTGAAGGATTTCTATGTTGGGAGTTGGGATGAAGTCTTTGTTGAATCTCAGGTGATTCAAGGATTATTTTAGATTGTGTTCAAGTGAATTTTGTTGTTTGGAAGTTTTAGATTGATTTAAGGAAGTGTGAACTTAATGTTTTATGGTGTTTAACACGGGTATTGGCCAATCTTGTGTTAGAACTACATGCGAAGCTTATGAAAGTGTGTTGAGGTGTGTTAGGATTAATTTGGGTCCTAATTAAGGATTTATATGGGTCGCCTTCATTCCTATCTATCATGGGAATGTTTAGGTACCGACCTAAGTTGAATTTGTAAGTGTAACAGATAGTTGCAAACCTTGGAGAAGGTTTTCACTTGGTTGAGGTTGATATAAATAATAGTGTTGTAGGATGCAAGAGAGAATCAAGATAGATGCGAGTGATGTGTGTGATGCGAATTTGAGCAGAGCAATATGAATTTCAAGTATTGAATTCCTGAAGGCAGTGAGTTGAAGGTGTTTGAAATCTTTCATGTAAGGCTGTGAAAGTGTTGGAGCATTTGTGGTGGATTCCTTGTTGCATTGAGAAGTTGTCCTCTTTGTAACATTTATCTTCTATCTTCTTGTGTTCTTTCTATGGAAGTGAGCCCTGGATGTGATCCTTTTTGGACATTGTGTCCTATTCTGGTAGTGAGCCCTTGTACCAATTTTGCAATTACTTATATTGTGAGCTAATTCTCACTGTGGTTTTTTCCTCATTGGGTTTTCCACGTAAATTTGGTGTTGTCTTGTGTTTGGTGTTGTTATTTTAGTTTATGTTATTTGCATTTCATGATTAATTAGTTTAATAGAATAAGGGCTTAATGAATGCATGTGGATCTGATTACTATTGAGGGTTTTGATGTTTTAATTTGCTACAACTGATTCACCCCCCTCTTAGTTGTCTTTTTAATTAAAAAATTGGTATAAGAGAAAGGTTCTTTGGAGAAGAGCTTAACCACTTGAGGTAGATATGGGATGGAAAAAAATTTGATTGCCCTAAATTTGATCGAACATACTATGCATTTTGGAAGACAAAGATGGAAGGTATCTGACATCTCATGGATATGAGATTGAAAAGGAAATAAATACTCCATATGTTGCAGCTTAGAATGGATCAAGCACAAGTAATGAGATCAAAGCACATGATGTAAATGATAAGGCAAGATTTATTCTTATGAACAGTCTTTCAAATTTTGAATTGGTTAAAGTTATGAATCTTAAGACTACTAACGAAGTTTGGGATAATGTTAAACAAGAAAAGTTTTAGAATCTAAAGGCACAATTTGAGATCATGTGAATGTCTAAAGATGAAACAATTTCAACCTACATGCAAAGAGTTGATGAACTGGTAAGTGCTATGAGAGGTCTTGGTGCACAAGTTAGAGAACCTAGGGTGGTAAAGAATTTTTTCAGAACTCTTCTTGATTCATACAGTGAAAAGGGTATTTGCTATTGAGGAAGTTGAAAATTTTAATACTTATTCTAGAAATCAATTGATTGGTACACTAACTTCATTTGAAATGAGAAAGCTTTGTTTGAAAAATGGTACAAAAGTGGAGACTACTTTTAAGGTTGGAAAATCAGAAAGGATTAAAGATTCAGATGGAGATGATCTTGATGATGTGGAAGCTAAATTTTTTAGAATGACGGAAAAGGGCATTAGGAAGTACAAAGGTAAACTACCTTTGAAATGTTTTAGTTGTGAAAATGTAGGTCATTATGCCTCAAGATGTCCAAACAAAGTTGTGAACAATAAGAGTGAGGAGAATAAAGGAAAGATTATTAAAAGAAGTTACTCTATCAAAGAAGATATTGGTATTTTTGATGATGAATTTGATTATGGAGATTTTGATGAAAATAAAAGCTTGTTCTTGGCTATAAAAGATGAATCTAGTTCTGCTAACTCTGAAAGTTGTGTGAAGGAAAGTGTTCTGGAGAAGAAGGATAAGGTTGAAGGTACTTAGGTTTCTGCTTTTCATATTAAAGAAGATAAGAATTATTGGGTTGTTGACAATGGTTGCTCTAATCACATGACCAGAGACAAAAGTAAGTTTGTTAAACTTGAAAAGTATGATGGAGGATTAGTTAAATTTGGAGATGATTTAGGAGCTAAGATTTGTGGAATAGGTTCAATTAGTTTTGATGGCGAGCATAATACTGAAGATGTTTACTATGTTAAGGGTTTAAGGCATAATATTTTGAGAGTTGGAAAAATGTGTAGCAAATGATATAATCTTATGTTTAAGGATGAAACATGTGAGATCAAAAAAGGGTCCAAAATTGTGATTGTTGCTAGTAAGAGGATAGATGGAAATATCTATCAACTTAAGGGTGTTGATGGTCATTGCTTTATGTCTCAAATTAATGGTAGTTGGTTATGGCACCAGAGGATGTGTCACATGAATTTTGATAATTTGGTGAGAATCAATTTAGTTCATGTAGTGAGAGATCTACCAAGAATCTCAAATCCTCTCAATGTTGTTTGCAAGAGTTATCAGTTTGGAAAGCAAGTAAGGAGTAGTTTCAAAGGAAAGGAACAATCTGCTATCAAACTACTAGAGTTAATACATACAAATCTTTGTGGTCTTACAAGGGTGAGAATTCTTCAAGGTGACAAGTATTTAATGCTTTTGATTGATGATTACTCTAGAATGACATGGGTTACTTTTCTTAGAGAAAAATTTAATGCACTAGACAAATTCAAAGCATTTAAGGCTATGGTTGAGAATGAAATGAATGTGAAAATAATTTTTTTGAGGTCTGACAGAGGTGGAGAACTCACCTCCAATGAGTTTAACATGTTTTAAGAAGTTTATGGAATAAAGAGGCACTTGTCTGCCCCTAGAAATCCTCTACAAAATGAAGCGGTTGAAAGGAAAAACTGGACTATTCAAAAAGCTGCTAGAACCATGATGAAAGAGAAAAATCTTCTGAAAGTCTACTAGAGAGAAGCAATTCATACTGCTATTTACATACTTAACAAAGTTCAAGCCAAAACCAACACCATAAAGACTCCCTATGAGTTATGGTATGGAAAGATTCCTACTCTAAAGTAATTTAGAGTATTTGGAAGAAAATGCTATATCAAGAGAGATGAAGAAAACATAGGAAATTTTGATGCAAGGTCTGCTAAAGGTATATTCCTTGGATATTCTACTAAAAGTAAAGCTTACGGATGTTACAACAAAAGGTAGAAAAATATTGTTGAAAGTGCAAATGTTAAAGTTGATAAACATTTGCAAAATTTAATTGCAATAGATGGATATGTGTCAGATGAACCTGATTTCAGAGAAGAAGAAGAAAAAAGTGAAGAAAAACAAATGCAAAATGAAGAGGAAGAAGCTCCGGAGAAGACCCCTAAAACTCCTAAGTATGTGCAAAAGAATCATTCAGAAGAACACATCATTAGAGACAAGAGGAAATGAGTATTGGCAAGAAGTAGAGCTACTGAAGTTGAGGTAAATTTGTGTTTACTTTCTAAAGTTGAACCTAAAACAGTGAGTGAGGCATGCAAAGATGAACAATGAATGAAGGAAATGGAAGAACTTATGCAGATTGAGAAAAATCAGACTTGGGAATTGGTTCCTAGAGTGGAAAACAAGAACATAATTGGAACTAAGTGGGTATTCAAAAACAAATTGAGTGAGAATGAAGAAGTGGTAAGAAATAAGGCAAGACTTGTGTGTAAGGGTTACTCACAAGTGGAAGGAATAGACTTTGAGGAGAAATTTTCTCCTATGGCTAGAATGGAAGCTATCAGATTTTTTTTTACATTTTCAACATATAAGGACTTTAAATTTTATCAAATGGATGTGAAGTCTACTTTTCTGAATGGCGAATTGGAAGAAGAGGTTTACATGGAACAATTTCAGTTGTTAGATCAATCAGATATGGTTTGTAAATTGAAGAAGGTATTGTATGGATTGAAGCAAGCTCCCAGAGCTTGGTATGCAAGATTAGATAGATGCTTGATACAACAAGGATTCAATAAAGACACCACAGATAGTAATATTTACTTCAAAATTGAGGGAGACAAAATCTTGATAGTGGTTGTGTATATGGATGATATTATATTTGGTGGAAATGAAGCCATGTGTAAGAAATTTACAAAAGAGATGCACAAAGAGTTTGAGATGTCAATGTTTGGGGAGATGGATTTCTTCCTTGGGCTACAAATCAATCAAAAAAATAAAGGTATTTTCATTTCACAATCTAAGTATGTCAAAGAGATGTTGAAGAAGTTTGGATGGGAGAGTCCAAACCAGTATGCACTCCTATGGTGACTAGTTGTATATTGAGCAAAGATGATGATTCACCTAAGGTTGATTGGAGAAAATATAGATCTATGATTGGTGGACTGCTATATCTAACTGCTACTAAACTAGATATCATGTATGCAGTTTGTCTTGCGGTTAGATTTCAAGATCCTAAAGAAACACATGTTGCAACAGTGAAGAGGATATTAAGATATTTAAGAGGCACTCTGGATTATGGTTTATGGTATCCTAAGGATACTAATTTCATACTAAATGCTTATACAAATGTAGATTGGGCTAGTTGTTTTGATGACAGAAAGAGTACAAGTGGTGGTGCATTCTTCCTTGGATGTAGATTGGTATCATGGTTAAATAAGAAGCAAGATTTAGTTTCCTTATCCAGTGCAAAGGCTGAGAATATTGCAGCAACATCTTGCTATACACAATTTTTTTGGATGAGACAGACATTGTGTTTCAAGTATGAAGATGTTGCAAGAATGAAGGTGTTGTCATTTATGTCAATTGGTTAACTAGTTATCAACTAGTTGTTGTCATTAGTGTCATGGATGTATATTTCGAGGATATTGAGAAAATTGTAATGAAGAAAGGTTTCAGGTATTCATTGTTTTCTTTTGGTTTTGCTCTGGGATTTGCTCCTATGTTTGTGTGGTTCAGATATATTAATCATGCTTGTTGAAGGTTGCTATATCGAGATTTTGGGGTTCTAGATCATTGTATAGTATGAGATATGATCACCAGTTGTGAACTATGTTTTTCAGTATGTTTGGAAGAGGTCTAGGAGAAATATAGTTGCTCTAAATTTCTTCTTGTTTGATTTTTATGACTTGTGGTTCTCAAGATAAATTGATATATTTGTATTGAAGATAATTTTGTTGTTTGGAAAGATTGGATCATGCTAAGGTTGCATGTGCTTAATTTTTCTATGTGTTTTACATTGGTTTGGCTGACCGTGTGTTAAACAATACTTGCAAAAGTTCATGAAGCATGTTGGGAATTATTTAGGTCCTCATTAAGAGTGTGTTTGGGTCGCCCTCATTAAAATTCCACCCTAGAATGTTCTAGCGCCGACCTATTTTGAATTTGTAATACAAATGGTATGTATGGCCGACTTTGGATATGTTTCAAAGTTGAAGATGGTATAAATATAGATTGAGATTTTTGTGGAAAGAGTGAGCATGAATGCAAGCAAGATAGATGTGAAACAGTGTGTATGGGATGTGAGGTTGACAAAATTAGTGTGAAATCTAATTGTAAGGTTCCAAAAGCAGTGAGTTGAAGGTGCACTCTATCATTCAAGCATGTCTACAAGTGTGAGAGATTTATGGTGGAAATCTCCATCACATTGAGATTGCATTCTCTCTATAATAAATCTCTTCTATCTTCTTTGTATCTGTGTGGCAGTGAGCCCTCCGGGTGGTTAACCCTTATTGGACAGTGAGTCTAAATTTAGATAGTGAGTCCTGTTTTGGCAGTGAGCCTTTGTATTTGGTTTTGATATTCTCTATATTGTGAGATAATACTCACTGTGGTTTTTCCCTTATTGAGTTTTCCACATAAATATGGTGTTATTGTGTGTATATGGTTTTTTCTTCTTTCAGTTTCTGCATTTGTCCTTAATGATTAATCATATTAGTAGAGTAAAAGTTTTTCTGAATGGTAATTGAATTAATCATTGGTGATTGCTATAAGGGAAAGATTTGCTACAATTGATTCACCCCCCCTCATTCATCTTTCTCAACAATTGGTATCAGAGTGAGGTTCCTTGGAGAAGAGCTTAAACGCTTAAGGAAGGTCCAAGATGGTGAGCAAGATCACTATTGAGTGTCCTAGGTTCGATGGGACTAATGATGGAATCTGGAGATTACAAATGGATGGATATATGAAATACTATGGATATGATGTTGGGAAAGATTACAAGACTACATATACTACTAATGGTCCAAGTTCAGTTGATGAAATCAAGGCACATGAAGCGAATAACAAGGAAAAGTATATTTTGATGAATAGTATTTCATAGTCCAAGTTGATTAAAGTTTCAAATCTAAAGACTACTAAAGAAGTTTGGGATTCATTAGAAAAAACTCATGTAGGGAATGACAAGGTCAAAGAAGCAAAGTTACAAAAATTGGAAGCACAATTTGAGATCCTGCATATGTTTGAAGATGAGAACATTAAATCCTATGTATATAGAGTGGATGAGTTAGTAGGTGAAATGTGAGGACTTGGTGCAACAATGGATGAACCTAGGATAGTGAAAAAGATTCTCAAAACTCTTCCTGATGCATACAGTAAAAAGGTATCTGCTATAGAAGAATATGTGGATTACAAGACTTATATTAAAGATTAGTTGTTGGGTACTTTGAAATCATATGAAATGAGAACCAAACTTGAGAAATGGATCCTAATCAAAAACTACTTTTAAGGCTACAACTAGTGAAGATCCGAATGAAGAAAATCTCGATGAAGTGGAAGCTAACTTTGTGAGGACGAAAAAGGTCTTCAACAAGTATGAAGGTAAGTTACCTTTTAAATGCTTTAGTTGTGGAGGAATTGGTCATTATGCTTCAAGATGTATAGAAAGATCTAAGAGGAACAAACAAAATAGATTAAACAAAGAAAACAAAGGTAAGAAGATCAACACAACATATTATGTGAATGAGAATGCTAGTATTTCTGATGAAGAATCTGATTATGGAGACATTGATGACAATGAATGCTTGTTCTTGGCTATAAAAGATGAATCTATTGTTGGAAACTCAAGGGTAGGAAACTAAGAGGGGGGGTGAATCAATTGTCACCAAATTTCAAAATTATTCAACTTATTAGCCTTATTATCAGATTTGATCATTAATCATGAAAGCATAAATGAACAACACATTAGAAGCACACATAACACCAAGATTTTTATGTGGAAACCTTGTTAAAAGTATAAGAGAATATGAATGGGGAATGCACATGCATTCAGACACACTGCCTAGAGATCACTGCTCAAATACAAATAGGATTTCTTCCCAAAGGAAGACACACTGTCTTACAGAAAGGTTCTGATTAAATCCATCAGACTTTGAACTAAGAAAATAGCATCTACTAATTCCTGGTTATAGTTCTGGTTAAGCACATGAACACTTCTTCACTCTTTGCTCTGCCTTCGAATGATCTGAACTTTATTCACAGACATGACTCACGCACTTCACACCCTCTCTCTCTCTCATACTCTTCCAAATGATAAAACAATCACTTATATATATCCGCAACAAGAGATTACATCGCTACAAGTTGGCCATAAAGAGATAATAAAATAATTACAAACAGTCGGCCCAAAACAAATAAAGATTAATCATGCAAATCAACCAAGGTCGGCCACAACATAGTGAAGACCAAAAATAACATCCTCAAACATGAATCACTTCAATTAATTACTCCTCGAAGATACACAACATGCTTCAACACCTTGTCAGCCAAGAACATGAAAAACATGAACACGCAAGAGAAAATCTTCAATCACAAGCACAACGATCAATGCAGATATGCAACGCAGATAGAGAATGAACTAGAAACATCCAAAAGCATCATGAAACACTAGAAAAGAATCCACAACAACTGAACTTACTGAAATCACATGATCTTCATTTAGGAACACAAACTGAAGTAACAAAAAAACTGTCAGAATACAAATCTTCATATCTTGATCAAATATTCACGCGGATCTCTAGAACTCAACATGGATTATCTAGATATACTCAACAAGAAACCCTTTAGTCCACAACCTCAGAACTACAACATATTGACCACATCGACAGAAGGAACTTTATTTCACCATTGACAACCTGTAACACTTCTTATTACATTTTTCTCAATATCCTCGACATATACAACTTCTAATACAACAATGCTAATAGTGTTGATATCAATGACAACCACATATCAACAACACACCACAACATCCAACAATATCCCACTTTGGCATTGATGGCAACACATGATGTGAAAAATACCATCAACACAACTACGCTTATCCCCCCTTAGGTTTTGACTCTTCTTTCCTCAACTTTTCTCCCCACAAAGATTTTTCACATTGCTCTTCTCCCCCTTTGACATCAATGACAAAGATCTCTTCTATACAAGCTCTGAACCACATATATGAACACCTAAACATCTGAACATCTGACTACTCTGTTGGAAGTGGAATTACTTTGAGAGGGGGGGTGAATCAGAGTAATGTATAAAAACCTTTTTATGACTTGAAATGCAGATTTGAACTTTTTAATCTTGAACAAATGAGTGACTTTACATATGCAATGTGAATACTGAATTTTGAATGATTGTTTTCAATTACTTAACCAGACATAACCTGAATGCTTAACAAATCATATCAAAGGATGATATACATTGCTCACATAAAGCTGAATGAACAACCTTTTGATGCTTTCTTTTACATAAGACACCAAACTCATTTATGGCAGAATTTAACATTTAAATTGAACATGAACAATTAAATCATGAAATTTTGGACAACTTGGAACTATGATAATGTATTAGAGAATTGTATGAACTACCTTCATAAATGACTAAAAGAAAAAAATAAGCAAGATAAGCACAAATCACACAAAAGAGAAACATAGAGCTTTGACAAGTGGAAAACCCTCTTGGGGTAGAAAAACCACTCCAAAATGCCTTCCAGGCTTAATTCCAAAAAATGATTACAATATTTTTTAGAGCACCAACTCTGTAACAATTTAGGAGCACCAACTTCAGTAGGAGCACCAACTCCTTAAGAAAGTTTCGCAATAACCATGCAAACTGTCAGGACCTTATAACTGCATTATTTTTGCAATTACAAAATCTCAACAAAGTACATATAAAAGATATCCAATAATGCCCATTATAATCTATACTAAATGAAACAGTACCAATATAATCTCACTAAAATATGCAATATCTGTAATAAGGGTCAGAGATATAAACACTGTAAACTCTCTTTTTCAAATTTTCAAAAATACAAAGATATCACTGTAGTAAACCCTTATTCTCTTTTCAACAACACTCTATTGTTTCATTCCAATATTTGTCACACTCTAATGGCTGAAGATTCCATACTTTTTATAGACTGGAATAAACCTTATTCACATATTGCAAACCCTTCATTTCAAAATTTCAAAACCCTTGAGTTAACTAGGGTTTGTGATAAGGGCCCAGCCCGTGACTTAGAAAATAACCCACAAACAAGAGAATAATTTTATTATTCAGAAAATGGAGCTTCTTACATGTAGAGGATCTCAAATCCCCAGGTTCTACAACACATGCAAGTTACAGAAAGCTACTGAATCACCCTTTCGCAATATGCGAGTTTGTCCCCAAAAAGTTACCCAAAAATTAGAAACCCGCCCATAAATAGAGCTCCTCATTAGTTTGGAGCCAAAACAACATTCAAATTTGAGTTTAGGCGGTTTGGCGCCAAAAAATTACAACTTGAAGTTCAAATTTTAAAAGAACATTTGCAATTGTATCTTCTAGAAAATTAATGCCAACTTCAGAGCCATAACTTTTGATCTAGGACTCCGATTCGCGAACCCTTTGAACCGTTGGAAAGGTCACAAAGTCAACAACGTGCTCAAAATTAGCTACACCAATTTCAGCAAGTTTCGAGGCTGATCCGGAAACTCTAAGTGCCTCAAATCTAACTGGGAAGATTTTCAGGTGAAAATCTAGGA
>VDFB02105785.1:310173658-310215984 GCA_007258455.2 Sequoia sempervirens | reverse complement strand
CACATTTCTAGTGTTGTTTATTCTCAAGGGGAGAAATGTTGTTCAACATTTGTGGATCATCTTTAGCATCTAGTGTTTAACAATCTACTAGCACTACAAGCATCATTCTGAGGGGAGGCTACATGGTTTCTCTTCTCATCTTATTTTTGGGAGAAAACATTTCCTCACATGGAGTTCATCACTTTACATTTTTTGGGGTTCACATAGACCTTCTCTCATTTCTCTCCTATGGGGAGAGCATCCATTGTACTTTATGCTATAATTAATCCTTGGGGGGTCATCATGAATCCCCCATCTATCACTTATATTGTTCACTTGTATATTTCATTTCATTGCATCATTTCTCTTTTGGAGAGGGGTTTTATTTTCCACTGGGTTCTTCTCTTTTACTCAACTTTGTGATATATTTGTACATGAGTACCTAACATGACCCCGTAGCTATGAATCACCATTAGTGAATACATTACTCCCTAAGTTACACTTAAGGTGGGTGTTAGTGTAAATAGAGTCATTATCATACCTAGTTAGCTAATCACCTTTCTAGGATTGACCTATTCACACCTAGCTTAAGTTTACTTAGGTTTCTTTTAATTTTGTCTCACTTCATATGGTTGAGACGCGTTTCCTTATGACTTGAGACACCTATTGCATGTACACTTTCCACTTTCTCGTCCACTTTCTAAGTGAGCTCACAAGTATCCCATGTATTTGGAAGGTTAGTCATAGTTTCACTCATACCTTCTCACCTCCTCATCCTTGCCTATATATGCAAGGCTTGATCATTGTATTTATATAATATTCATATTATACTAATAGACATTCTATTTTCCTTATTTTTTTCACTTGTGGAAGTTTGTTTTGAGCTCTCTAATCTTGGCATTCTCCAACAGTCAGTTCACACAAATCATGCAATTAGTTAACTCCTTAGATCTATCAATCAATTCCTCTCAAGCATTGTCATCCATTGATCCATCTATTCAATCTCAACCATTGATTGATATCAATCAAAATATATAAATATAACCTTCATCCATCTTATTAATCACTCCAAAAATCTTTATTCTTTTGTGATCATTATTATTCTAAGTGATTTGTGCAATTTTTTTAGAGAAACCACACTACCATTTTTGAAGGTTTAATTGAAGAGCAATGGAGCTAAGCAGTATGATTGAATTAGTTATTATTACATGTTTAATTAATTGTTTATGCAATTTTTTAATGCTTCATTAAGTAATTTTATTTGATTGTGATTGGGTTTCTTATTGTTCTTGGTGAACACAATTGATTCACCTTTCACCATAATTGATTCTACATACAACACACTTGATTATAGAAATAGTTAAGAAATAGGATCATTCATTGCAATAGATTTAGAATTCATCGCATTTGATTGATCCCAAGTCACAGTTCATTCTATTTTCACCGCATTTGATTGACAAAGCAATCAATTTATTTTATAGGGATTTAGTTTTTTGGTTCATTACTACATTTATTGGTCTATGTTTATTGTTTCTTTGATAACATCTAGCTATAATTTACCTTCATCTAACCCTTGAACATTGAATTCATTATTCTCCTAGGGTTTTGTAATCTATTTTTGTGGGAAGTTTGTTTTTTCATGTAGATCAACACAACTAATTAGTCTTTTTTCACAATTAATTGATAAAATTTTCAATTGATTGAGATTTACTTGTAGTTGATTATGTATTCATCATAATTGATTGGGATTTCCTCGCAGTTGATTGGTGATCCGATGCAACTGAGAGGTATATTGTTTAGGTAGATTTTGGTTTTCTATACAATTATGTCTTTTTCAATGTATTTGATTCTAGAATATTCACAATTGATCTGTGTTTTAAGATTTTTTTTTGCCTAATTTTTTTGTAGTTCTTGGCTATTAACTTGATTTGTGTAACTTGGTGATTGTTGAGAAAAGATAAAAACTTTGAAACTACTGACATGTCTATTGTAAGTTTATTGTTTTGATTTCTAGATTAGCTCACATTTCAATTTCTTAAGGGAAAGAACCTTGTTTATCATTTTTTTTGGATGTATTAGTGTGTATGCTCCCCCCTTGTTTCTAGTGTGATCTTTGGGATCAAAAACACCCTTGAATACAAAATTTGGTTCTTTTTTACTTGAGGAGTACTAGTTGTGTATGCTCTCCTCTTGCATCTCATACAAGCTTGTGGATAAAAAAAACTAGTATCTTCTTTTTTTATTTTTAGGAGGCTTTCTTAGGAATTTTATCACCCCAAGGATGACCTCAACCTCATTGTTTAGTCGGGTACATAAAGAAAGGAGAAAAAGTTGTACCTCAAAGTGTGTTTAGTGTCATTCAAGCCAAGCTACAAGACCCTTAGATTGTTGAGACTTTTTAGATGAAGAGAAAGAGTGAGACCCCCCAATCTTTGGAATTATCAAATAGGATCAATATTCACAAACACCACTAAACACCT
This sequence comes from Sequoia sempervirens, assembly GCA_007258455.2. Classification (NCBI taxonomy): domain Eukaryota; kingdom Viridiplantae; phylum Streptophyta; class Pinopsida; order Cupressales; family Cupressaceae; genus Sequoia; species Sequoia sempervirens. The sequence continues at coordinate 310,213,525 of VDFB02105785.1, read as the reverse complement.
TATTTTTAGAGACCTAAGATCATCAATCATTAATCTAGTTATGATACAAGGTGCAGTATCATGCCTGAAGTTACCCAACATGTACCATCTCGAGGAGAGATAATATTTCTTTGGAGGTGTAAAAAACCTTCAAGAGAAGGGGAAAGGTGAGCCCTTATGCCATTGGAATCCTATCTATTCCCTCGTGAAAGTGGGATCCACATGCACAATCCTACAGTATTTTATCTTTTTTCCACACACCAGTACACTCCTTTATTGAATAATATAGGTTGTTATTGTGTTTGATATATCTTTACTGTACAAGACTAGTGAAACCATTTGGCCTTATACCATGGGATATCAACAACCATTTTGTCTTACTATTGTTTTTGTCTTCTTTTCAATTTACCCTCAAAACAACCAAAACAACCATTTTTTATGAAAATTTCGTAAAACATCACAACTAATTCCCAAAAATTCATAACCAATTATCCTTCATCATAATTGATTATTCTTTTGGTGCAACTAATTTTACATAGTAATATAGAAACATAAGTTTTTTTCTAGATTGTCACAATTGATCCTTCATGTGTCATACCTGATCTCTCATGAGTCACAATTAATTCTAGAAATGCCTCAATTGATCCTATGTTCGACACAATTGATTTACAAACTCTAAAATTGACCTAAACAATTCTACATATGGCATTGTAATTGAATCTCTTTTTGTTGCACTTGATCCATCCTATACCAAAATTGATCCATACTTTGATACAATTGATTTAGATTGTCACTTACTTGACTATTGTCTTGAGATCCTGAAACTCACAACCAAACATGTACTTAGGCAGACTTGAAATGCACCAACATACCATATTTAGTTTTCATCCATTATCCTAAACACATCCCATCTCACTACCATATACATATGACTTAGAATTGATTTATACTAAGAAAAAATCTCACCCATCCATAATCACCAATCTATTATCGATATACACAAAATGATTCATAAGTTGTCTAGATCTTACACCCCCTTTATCTTTAATTTGTTCTTTTTCTTGGAATTTTTTCTTCTCCAATTAGAGGGTCAATCTAACCTATCAATGGGATAGATTGATGAGCTTGAAATATGCTCATAATTTGAGTATTATCTGTATTTTTAATATCCTTACTCTTATTGCTAATGGTTGTTTTAACTCTTTGATTAAAGACTTTTTATCTAAAATCGGGTAGTATCCTGTAGCAATACATTCCTATATTCCTGCAGCTTAACATCTCTATGTGTCTATATTAATTACCCTGTTTGACCTCCCTAATGATTGATATAATGCATGTGATTTTTGGATAATGAAATAGATTTAATATGTGAATAATGAATGTGTATCGTTTTATTTTCCACGCGTGCTTTCTTTCGCTTCTATCGCCATGTGCATCGCAGGTTGTTGAACGGAGCATAAACGAGTCAAGCGCAGCAGATCTCGGCCCTGCAGTAAAGTCCATTTCCAGCATGGCATCGAGGAAGTTGTTCCAGAAAAGACTCTCTGACCAGGTCGTTGGGAGGAAATCTAAATGATCATTAATCTAGGAAGAGTGGAATGCTAAATTCTCTTTGAATCGTGTTGAACAAATATGTCTTCATTTATGAGAAGTTTGTTCCTCAGTTTCTGGATGCACTTATGTCCACGTCTTTCTCTATTAGAGTTAGGTAGTTAGTTTCTTTTCTAATATAAATAAGTGTTCCTCCTGCGCGAGTGAGCAACAGGGGTGTGTAAAAGTTAGATTATAATGAGAAACAGTGTTTTGTGTTAGTTTTCTTGTACGCAGAACAATCAATGTATATGATTCCAAGTTTATGAATAAAAGTTGATGAAGTTTTGAGTTCAATTCTTGCATAACTAGTTGATGCTTGCTAAGGGGGCCCACTTAGTGAGTATCTGTAGTTAGTTAGTTTTTTATCTTCTGTTGATTATAAGTTAGATTTAATTCTTAAAGGTTTCAGTGCAAACTCAGTCTTATATTGTTCAGCAACATCGGGAATCCATCCCTGCATTTGTTCATGTAGCATAAGGCCAATTCATAGTTTGTCTCTTAGTAACAGTCATTATGATTTCTGCTTTGATTAAGATACACTTAAGTTAAGAAGACTTCACATTACATTCCTGTAGCATAAGTAGAATTCCTTCCAAGCATTTATTTCTGGTAAATCATGACTGAAACTAGTTCTTAGTGCACATACAGTGCCTCTCCATTTCAAGTATACTTTCCCTGATTTCGACAATGTAAATGAACGACCATAAGAAGATGTTAGTCACCTGCTGGAATGTCCAATTCCCAGGTTAGGATTTACCGTGACTTTTATATCCTTTTGTAGACGCGACCATTTTTGGCACCGTTGCCGAGGATGGTGTCAAGCTAAGAACTTGTCATAGTCATTGTTAGCAGTAGTTTAGCGTGTTTATTCAAGTATTTTCAAATTCCTTCAAGTTATGGTTAATTCTATTGCATGCATAGAAGAAGAGACTCTCTAGGAAGATTCCTCCCTAACTTTCCATTCATTGACAACAATTCTGAACCAGCCTATAATCTATTTGAGGAAGGAGGAGACCAAGATATCAATCCATTTGTTGAAAACCTACTTGTTGAATTGCCATTTGACCCAGCTGACGAAGAACCTCAAGAAAATCCATTTGCTTTGATACTCCATCGAGCAACTGTGGCATGTAATCCACCTACTCGACCTCCTGCTTTTGAATTCCCCATCATTGCTCAGCAAGATAATGATAACCTTAAAAATATTCCTTCTTCATTACTTCCCAAGTTCTATGGACTAGTTACAGAGGACCCATACACTTTCCTATTTGAGTTTGACATCCTCTGTCACAGCTATGATTACAATTCAGATGTTCACAGGCTAAAGTTGTTTCCTACTACTTTGAAGAAAAGGCGCTCTTAGATGGTTTATGAGTTTGGGAAGAGGTGTTGTTGATAGTTGGGCATCCATGCAAACAAAATTTCTTGAGAAATACAAGGAATATTGTAAGGGTGGTAGTAAGGGTGATGATATATTTAGAATTTAACAAAAGGAGGATGAAAGCCTGGAAGAGTATATCTCAAGATTTTTGTTTTCCCTGAAAATTAATTCAGACCATACTCTCAATGAAGAATCTCATAAACTACTTTTTCTAAGGGGAATCAGTGATACCTGTATAGATGCCTTGGATCTGATGGGAGGAGGAGATATAACCCAAATGCCTTGGGATGATATCAAGAAAATATGTCTCAACTACTCTCAAGCAATTGTTAAGAAGGGTAGAGGTCGTCAAGCAACAATGGGAAAATCTTCTACTAATGGAGTTTCATGGATGGAGATCACAAATTTGTTGTCTGATTTCAAGCAGGATATCATAAATAACATGGCTACACAGTTGGATACTATGCAAGCTCAGAAGAAACATGAGGAAGCTGAAGCAATCTTGGCAGAGTTATGTCCACATTGTAGACAGAAGAGACGTGACTGCAAATGTGAGATGGTGGCTAACCTAGAGGCTAAGCATTTACCTACTAATTTTAAGGTAGTAGAGGGTGATGATGACCAAGTATTCTTCGTTGCACAAAGGCAACCATGGGCTCAAAGACAAGGTATGCCTCAAGACCCTTTGACTTTTGGTAATCCTTATTTTAATTACAATAACCAATGGCAACCTACATATGGCCCATCACCACCTTGGAATACTTCACAACCACACTGGCCTAACTATCAGAGTCCTCAATGGCAATCTCCTCAAGGAGGTTGGAAGCAGCCACAAGGAAAATGGACTCCACCCCAAAGTAATTGGCAGCAAAATCCTCAATTGAGAGGTTCTCAGCAATGGTAGAACCCATCCCCTAGATCCTAGCAGCTTCAGTAGCCACAACCTCTGGCTCTCATGCCACCTCCTACAGCACCTGCAGCAAATACTGGCCCTCCAAAACAAACGCCTATTCCTGCTCAACCATTGCCAAATCCTAATATTAAGCAGCAGCAGCAGCAACAGCAGCCAATGTATTTTGCAGAAGCTAATCAGTATCTAGCTTATGCCCTGAATATTCATGATACCCATCTCAGGTCTTGAACCACTCTCCCTGCTCCACAGCCGCCTGTAATTATAGAGATTCCAGATTCTGCCTCTAAACAACCTACTAATCCTGCAGAACATATACCTGTGTCAGATACTGTCTCTAAGGAGCCTGTTCTACAGCATCAGTCCAAACTGCCTTTTCCTCAGAGATTGCAAATTACTACATCCAAGTCTATGGAAGAGCCTACTTTTGATATTTTGGATCAACTAAAGAATGTACACATTCAAATTCCCCTTTTTCAAGCCATTAAGGATGTCCCAATTTATGGAAAATTCATTAAGGAGGCATGTTTAAGGAAACCAGGAAGAAAGAAAAAGAATCCCCAAACTATCCATGTTCTAGGACAGTTGGCAGATATTATGTTAGGGAAGGTAGTCATTCCAAAACATACTGACACTGGGAGTCCTGTGGTAAAAATAAATATGAATGGCCAGATAGTAATGAATGTTTTGATTGACCTTGGTGCAGCCATCAATGTAATGACCAAGCATACTATGGAGTATTTGAATATCTTAACCATTCGGTCTACACCTATCATCCTGCAGCTTGCTGATAGTTCCACAGTAACACCTGATGGAGTGGTAGAAGATGTCATTGTCATCCTTGAGTCTTGGGAATACCCAGCAAATTTCACCATATTTTCCACTAAAGCAACTTTGGGAGGATATCCTATCATCCTAGGAAGACCATGGTTGGCCACCGCTGATGCTTTTATAGGATGTCATTCAGGAGACATGACAATTTATGATGGTCAGTCAAGAAAGAAATTGGCTTTGTACCCACCTGCCCAGCCTCAGCCAGACTTGTCTCAACCAATTTGGCCAGATTTAGGAGAGGAAACTGAAGAAGTCAATTTATTGTCTCAGCTAATGATGCTACAAACTAATCCATTTTCCCAGCTTCAGAGTGAGGATGGCCTGCTTTTACACATTTTGTAGTCCAACTCTGATCTGAGTAGCCCGTCTGTTCTAGATAGCTGTCCTCAGCAATGTTTCCTGCAGCAACTGAATTCTGAGAGTCTGCCACCTGAATCTCTTGTAGTTTATCACAACTTATTTCCGCATGAAATATAAACATCGCCTTTATTAGCAACCTCCATGAATGATCTTACCAAGCAAGTAGAAGTGTCTCCAGGCCGTTGTCTGAACATCAATAATAAGCTGCCTCAATCTCAACAAACTTCCCTAGTCACAATGCTGCAAGATCAACACAGAGCTTTTGCATGGGACTATGGGGATATGAAGGGAATAGATCCTCAACTCTATACTCATAGGATCTACATTAAGGAAAACTTTTCACTTGTTAGGCAGCCTCAAAGAAGGATAAACCCAGCACTCAGGGAAATAGTTAAAAATGAGCTCCAAAAATTACTTGATGTTAGTTTTATCTACCCCATTTCAGACAGTCAATGGGTATCTCCATTGGTGATTGTTCCTAAAAAAGGTGGAAAATGGAGAGTTTGTGTGGACTACAGAGAGCTGAACACAGCAACTAAAAAGGATCACTTTCCACTGCCATTTGTTGACCAAGTGTTAGACTCATTGTCTGGTAAAAAGTATTTCTCCTTTTTGGATGGATATAGTGGGTATAATCAAATTAGAATTGCCCCTAAGGATCAAGAAAAAACAAGTTTTACCAGTCCATGGGGCACTTTTGCCTACTCTGTCTTACCTTTTGGACTGTGTAATGCACCTGCAACATTTCAAAGGGCAGTGATTAGTATTTTTGCTGACATTTCTCATGATTCTATGGAGATCTACATGGATGACTTCACTACTTATGGAGTTACTTATGAAGAAGCATTAGCCAATTTGGAGAAAGTGTTGAAAAGATGTAAGGAGCAAAATTTGTTTTTGAATAGTGAGAAGTGTTTTATAATGATGCAAGAGGGAATTGTTTTAGGCCATCATATCTCTCAAGCAGGAATTCAAGTTGATCCTGCAAAAATAGAAGTTATTCTAACTTTGCAAACACATATGAAACAAAAGGATGTTAGAAGCTTCCTAGGACATGCTGGATATTATAGAAGATTTATCAAAGATTTCAGCAAAATAGTCAGTCCATTATATGCCTTATTAACTAAGGATTCTGAATTTACCTAGACTGAGGCCTATGACAAATCTTTCCTGCAACTTAAGAACTTACTTACTCAGGAACCTGTTCTTCAAGGACCGAAGTGGAGTCTGCCTATTCATATACACACAGATGCTTTTGATTATGCCATAGGGGCAGTTTTAGGACAAAAAGAGAATTCCATAGAGCATGTCATATATTTCATTAGCAAAAACCTTCAAGGCCCTGAATTAAACTATACTATCACAGAGAAAGAATTGCTAGCAGTTGTGTATGCCCTGAACAAGTTTCAACATTATGTCACTGGTTACCAAATATTTGTCCATACAGATTATGCAACAATAAGGTACCTCATGAATAAGCCTGCCATATCTGGTAGATTAGTAAGATGGCTCCTATTGTTGCAGGAATTTGATATCACAGTTATTGATAAGCTCGGTCGGGCTAATGTGGTGGTTGATTTCTTGTCAAGATTTCAAACAACTACACCTGCCACCCCTGAGGTAATTGATGATAGCTTTCCTGATGAACATCTGTTTTCTATTGCTGCTCAAAATCCATGGTATGCAGATATTGCAAATTATTTAGCAGCCAACAAGATCCCAACTCATTTCTCACCAAAGGAAAGAAAATTGTTGGTTGAGAAAAATTTTAACTTTTCATGGATTGTAGACTGTTTATTTTACACAAGACCTAACCAAGTCATGAGAAGGTGTGTTAGGGAATATGAGATCTATGACATTTTACATGCCTGTCATGATGAGCCATGTGGTGGGAAATTTATGGCCAAGAGAACGTCTATGAAAGTGCTTACTATATGATATTATTGGCCTACACTCCACAAAGATGTTGCAGCCTACACCAAGAAATGTGACAAATGTCAACACATGGGGAGACCAACAAAGTCTAATGAAATGCCCCTGTATCCTCAAGTGGTAGTCAATCCCTTTGAAAAGTGGGGCATGGATTTTGTTGGGCCTATTGATCCTCCATCCAATGGGAAATCATACATTTTGGTTTGCACTAATTATGTAACAAAGTGGGTAGAAGTGAAAGCAATGACACATGCCTGTGACAATAAAGTTGCTGAGTTTCTGTATGAGCAGATTTTTACTCAGTTTGGAGTCCAAAGGGAACTTGTTACTGATCAAGGAGCTCAGTTTACATCAAACTTAATCACTGCATTGATGAATGATTACAAGATCAAGCATAGAAAGTCTAGCCCCTATCACCCTCAAGCCAATGGTCAGGCAGAGGTTACCAACAGAGAAATTGAGGCAATCTTTACTAAGACAGTACAATTACACAAGAAGGATTGGAGCAGTCGCCTTCCTAAAGCAGTCTGGGCCTATAGGACAACATGGAAAACAACTACAGGGTTCACTCTTTTTGAATTACTCTATGAAAAAACTGCCATGTTGCCAATAGAGTTTGAGCATAAGACCTTAAGGACTGCTCTCCAGCTTAACATTGATATTTCAGAAGCCCAAAAGGAACGCATCCTGCAGCTGAATGCATTGGATGAGATGAGGAAAGTTTCCCTGCAGCATACTGAAGCTATCTAGCAGCAAAGAAAAAAATGGCATGACCACCATATCAGAACTAAGCAATTGTCTGCCGGTGACTGGGCGCTGCTCTATGACTCCAGGTACAAGGAAAATCAAGGACCACAAGATGGCTTGGTCCTTATGAAATAGAAAATGTGTTTGATAATGGTTCAGTTCAATTAGCTACAATAGATCATGTCTGATTCAGGCTACTAGTTAACGGACACCGTCTTAGGTTGTATCATAAGCCAGCATCCAAAGAAGAATTTATGAAGCAGTTTGTTTCAAATGCGGCCACTGATCTTCCTGCAGCAAAAGGCTTCGGCCTTTCTTCTATAGCATCTCTTTAAAATTCTACGTTGCATGCCCATAATAAAGGTTTCCTTTTTAAGGAAGCCACTTTCTCCGTCTCATCCATCACCACCATTCATTCTTTTTTCTTCCACGTCATCCATCCTGCCGACCACCCTCATTTATGGTTTCAATTCCAGCTGTCATTTCATGTTGAGCTATGATCTTTCCCAGCATGTACGAGCACTTATTACAAGGTACACGATATCTTTTATTATCACATCGTTTCTTTATTTCATTTATTCATTAACTGCTATGTACATATCGTTCATTATTGTCTATTCTTCGCCTGTCCTTTCGTACATGTGTGGACACATGCCAAATTTTTAGTAGGGGGTGGGGATAATCCATTTCAAACCTTTTCTTATGTCACTGTCACAACTGTTAAGATATTTTTATTTTCTTGTACTTTCCAAATATGACTGCGTGCTTTTATCCTAAACAACAATTAACTGCTTAATTTGAGTAGTTCCTAACAATCATTTCATGCAATTATCTTTTGAGTCATTCTTGGAAAAGTAGAGAAAAGTGACGGCAGGGCAGAAAGAAGTAGAGCAGAAAAGTTTTTGGAATTTTCATAAAAAGTTTGAGTTTCAGGAATCTCAGCTAGGATACTTCATGAATATGGGTGGCCAGTTAGTAAGACATGAGCCTGTAGCTCATGAACTCTTAACGCAAAATCCTCAAGCAGTTCAGGAATTCAGCAATTGTGGTTGGCTAAATTATTTTCTGAGGTTAGATTCCTTTAATGAGGAAGCTGCAGGTGAGTTTTTGAGAACTCTTTCAAAGGGAGAAGCTCCAGTATGGGGTTTGATAGTAGCCATTATAGAAGAGCGGATTGCGGAAGTAACTGGGCTTTCGGCGGTAGGAGAAAAATTTTCTTCAAATGTTGTCTCTGTTAGGGCAGAATTCACAATACCAACAGATGGACCCTTGGAGGTTTCCAAACAAGGGTGCAAATGAGTGTCACTGCCTCTTCCATACTCAAAATATGCCATCCTCATAATTAGGTACTTGACTTGCGAGGGACACTTTTTCTATTTACATTCCTATCATTTTAAATTATTGAGTCATATGAGGCACAGTTTAGCTATCAATGTTCCAATTTTTTTGTTAAACCTTTTGAAACAATGTGCCCATGAAACCCAGAGGGGTAGGGACAACTCTATTACCCATCCTGCCCTCATTAAACTCTTGATTGAGCATTCTCTGAGGGATGTATCACCCCTTTCTTGGCAATAATTTTTTGCTCAGAAAAGTCTGCAACCTCTAGAGCCTCCTAGAGCACTCCCTATAGCACCTAGTCCTGCAGCCTCCACACCAGAGCCCTCTACCCGAGTACAAACCAGGTCTGCTAGTAGAAGAGAAAAAAGGAAAACAAAGGTAGGAGAGTCATCTAGGGCAGAACAAACCCCAAAATCTAACCCTCATGTTCAAAAACAAAAATGTTCTACTCCTGCAACATCTTCTCCTATAGCAGTTCCTCCTGCAGCAACGCTTGTTGCCACTACAGTATCACTATCATCTTCTTCTATTGAGTTTGAACCCTTTAGGCAGGTTAGAAAGAGGAAGGCCACGAGAGTGTCTCTTGTAGCTATTACTTCAGACACGTTGCCAAAAAGAGCTTCATCAAGGAAACTGCGCAAGGTTACTTCAACCCCTGCTCAACCTGAAATGATAATAATTTCTAAGGACTCTGAAGAATTCAGTCATGATGATTCTCATAATGTATCTGAGAATGTTTCACAAAGTCCATTTGTTGTTCCTAGGGAAATACTAAATGATCCAATGGAAGTTGAGGAAGCACAATATGTTAGTGGTAATGAAAGGGGAATGCCAAGTCTTGACGACTTGGCTGAAGCAGCTAGGCAAGTTTCAGAGGAAGTACAATCTCCTCCTGTGCAGCAACAGGAATTCATCTTGCAGCAAGAGGAAGAATAGTCTGAACAATTAGAACTATCCAATGACACCCCATTACCCCCTACAACTTGTCAAGCATTGGTTGTTTATAAAAGGACATTGTTGATTGAATTTTTGGAATATCTTAGGACCACATGGAGGCTTGTCACATTTCAAACCTTGAGTTTCTGCCATTTAGCCAAGACTGAAATTCAACAAAGTCTTTGGGAAGAGGAAAAGAAGAAATTGAAAAGAGAAATTGAAAGGCAAAAGCAGGAAATTCAGGAAATGAAAGAGAAAATGGATGAAATGATGAAGATAACTGGTAAAATTGTGGAATGTAGACCACTGCCTAGGGTATATGCTATGTGCTTAAAAGAGCAATTTCTTTGGTTTCAATTGATGAGAATTTCAAAGAATTTAGATCATGTTATTCACACAGCCAAAGAATTTTATGATGCATATCAAGTAGCCCCTAGTTGGCTGAAAAATTCTTTATGTGAATTTTATTTGCATGTTTGATAATTCCCTCTGAAACAGAGTGGAATCCACTTCTTTACATTGGTGATATTCATTTGAGTTCACTCATGTCTTGGGCGGCCAATGAAACTAATTATGGAAGACAATTAGAGGCTTATGAAAAGGCTGAAAGGAATGAACCTATTCCACTGCGACCTAAAAGCTTAGATCCCCACACAATGCTGAAAACTTGGCTTATTGTTATGTATGGGTTCAATGATCAAACATAAAGACTGAAAATATTTGATATCAGGAAACAGGTGTATGATGAGTTCAAAGGCCAACCATATTTGTTTTGGAAGCTTTCATCTTCCAGAATAGAGACAAGATGGGAGAAACTGACTGTTGGTATGAGGAAATCTGAGCCTCATAGCCCTCCGAACTTTAAAGCGGCCCTTAGAAGGACAGAGAAGTACATGCAGCTTGGTCTTTAGAAGAGGTTTGAGTTATGGTTACCAATAACATTTCGACCTCCAGTTTTGATGTGGCCACTTTACCCTTATCGGGCTACAGATGTTAACGAGAATACAAAAACCCGCAGGTATGAGAGATGGCAAAATTTCAAAGGTTTCTACTACAAATTTGGAACTTCATACAGGGCCATGCTACTCCTACTGATTTCAGAGAAACAACCTGGAAGCTTAATGCTGGAGGACCATCATTAGGATAAGTAGGGGGCAAATGATGAGCTTGAAATATGCTCATAATTTGAGTATTATGATGTATTTTTAATATCCTTACTCTTATTGCTAATGGTTGTTTTAACTCTTTGATTAAATACTTTTTATCTAAAATTGGGTAATATCCTATAGCAATACATTCCTATATTCCTGCAGCTTAACATCTCTATGTGTCTATATTAATTACCCTGTTTGACCTCCCTAATGACTGATATAATGCATGTGGTTTTTGGATAATGAAATAGATTTAATATGTGAATAATGAATGTGTATCGTGTTATTTTCCATGCGTGCTTTCTTTCACTTCTGTCGCCATGTGCATCGTAGGTTGTTGAAGGGAGCATGAACGAGTCAAGCGCAGCAGATCTCAGCCCTGCAGTAAAGTCCATTTCCAGCATGGCATCGAGGAATTTGTTCTAGCAAAGACTCTTTGACCGGGTCATTGGGAGGAAATCTAAATGATCATTAATCTAGGAAGAGTGGAATGCTAAATTCTCTTTGAATCGTGTTGAACGAATATGTCTTCATTTATGAGAAGTTTGTTCCTCGATTTATGGATGCACTTATGTCCACGTCTTTCTCTGTCAGAGTTAGGTAGTTAGTTGCTTTTCTGATATAAATAAGTGTTCCTCCTGCACGAGTGAGCAACAGGGGTGTGTAAAAGTTAGATTATAATGAGAAACAGTGTTTTGTGTTAGTTTTCTTGTAAGTAGAACAATCAATGTATATGGTTCCAAGTTTATGAATAAAAGCTGATGAAGTTTTGAGTTCAATTCTTGCATAACTGGTTGATGCTTGCTAAGGGGGACCACTTAGTGAGTATCTATAGTTAGTTAGTTGTTTATCTTCTATTGATTATAAGTCAAATTTCATTCTTAAAGGTTTCAGTGCAAACTCAGTCTTATATTGTTCTTGCAGCATCGGGAATCCATCCATGTGTTTGTTCCTGCAGCATAAGGCCAGTTCATAGTTTGTCTCTTAGTAACAGTCGTTATGATTTATGCTTTGATTAAGATACGCTTAAGTTAAGAAGACTTCACATTACATTCCTGTAGCATAATTAGAATTCCTTCCAAGCATTTATTTCTGGTAAATTGTGACTGAAACTGGTTCTTAGTGTACATACAGTGCCACTCCATTTCAAGTATACATTCCCTGGTTTTGACAATGTAAATGAACGACCATAAGAAGATGTTAGTCACCTGCTGGAATGTCCAATTCTTAGGTTAGGATTTGTCGTGACTTTTATATTTTTTTGTGGACGCGACCATAGATTAGCTTAGGATCTTGGCTACTTCTATGTTGGTATATTCCACCTCCTATTTGTTATCTTGAAATTCATTAGTCTAGTTCAAGTTCAACATACAAATCAAATTTTTATCATCATTATCTAAGATTTAAATATAATTTTGACCCTTTTTTTGGTCTCACTATCCAAAGCATCAAACCATTTCAAGTCAAAAGCTCTCAAAATCTCTCACATGCCAGTTAAAACTAGGTCTCAAATTAAGAAAAGGATGCAATCTCAACAATACCCTAATCTTGTCACCACAAACACGAATCATACCCAAAACCCATACAAAATTTCCTAACAGTTATTCATGTCAAGTGGGTTTGAAACTCCACCACCACCAAGTGCTGAAACTAGACCTAAAATAGGTGGGAAAGTTAGAGAGACTTAAAACTTGAAGAGTTAGTGGAAGTACAAAGAGACACTAACACCATGAAACTTGTAGACTCCCTTCTTACAACAAATCATGATCAATATTTCCTATTATTAGCACAAAAAAGAGATAAATTAACTTCCACATTCGATACCACCCTCATCTAAGACATCACCGACACCATATCATCATAGACCTTAGGGGAAACAAATTTAAACAAAATTCCACAACAAAATAATCCCTTCATACAACCACCTAACAATCATTCTATACCACAACATACCAACAATTTCATATAATCTTCTAATAACATGTCCTAAAAAATTTACGCCACCATTCCAAAATAAATAATACCAAAAATCTCAACCCAGGTATATGTACCTCCTATAAGAACTCAACTTCCACCATACACATTGTAAATCACTAATCTGCTATAAGAACAAAACACTTCACCAAATAACACTATCACTTCCATTCCAATTACTAATCCACAAACATCTTCACTTACATATTACATCTCACAAGAAACTACATTCAACATACACATAAGTACCCAAATTCCTCAAAATCAAAGCACCATCTCTCAAAACCATATATTCATATACCACAAAATCAAAACATCATTCCTCAAAATTACAACTCCATATCACAACCTCAAACCATTGTCACATCAAATTAAAGCACCATTCCTCAAAATAAAACACAATCCCACCTAATCAAAACACCCTTCTACAAAATCCACCTCAAAACATCATAACACGTCAAAAAGAAATCATATCATCAAAAGCTCTTTGCTACATCAAACATATCTATAAACAGTTGCCTCCCACAAAATAACATGTATATACCACAAACAATACATATAATTCCATAAAAAAAACAACTACAAATGAACTTTCTCCAAGGTCAATCATCCACTCATCACATATACACCTCCAATCCCATCAACATACCCACTTTCACACATCAAAATGATTTGGCTCAACAAATTCAAGACTTGCAGCAATAAACATCAAACACTCAAACAAGACCAACAAAGAAAATTTACACACTGGAGGACATATTTCCTTATCCCTTTAACAAAACAATACCAATGACACCCTTCCATTGTAACTTTGAAATTCCAAAATTTGAGAAATATAAGGGAAGGGGGGATTCTCGAAAACACATTAGAGAATTTTATATTGGAGGTTTCTTACAATGATACCTATCTCATGAGCATCTTTATGTGAAGCTTAGGGGGAAAAGCCATTGAATGGTTTTCTCATCTCTAACATGGCATTGAAACCTTTCATGAGCATGGAGAGAAGTTTATTACACACTTTTCATATAACATCAAACACAAAATATCCATGAAAAATTATGTAATTCCAAGTAAAAGAGTGGAGAACCTTTCACCTCCTTCTTGCAATAATGGAGAAACTTAGCCAACAAATTCCCATATCGTGTACCTAAGAAACAACTTGTCGATATAATAATAAAAAAATTGAGTCAAGATATGGGATTCCACTTAAAATTTCAATGTTCCAACACTTTTGATGGGATCATAAAGAAAGGACTTACCATCAAGAAAACCCTCATAGCTAAAGGACTTGTAAATATATATAAATAAAATAAAGACAATGTGAATCCATCTAATAACAAACCTTGTTTCTAGTCCAAAAGCAAAAATATAGTCAATGAATATGTGGTTGATGCTAAAATGGCCCAAAATTATCAACCTACATCAAGTCTAAAAGAACCATCTAATGGTCAAAACATTATCAATTGTTCAAACCAACTCACAAAGGGATCCACCTAGATAAAATAATATGCCACAACAAAATTATACTCCCTTAGGGAAGCCTATCAAATCAATTTTACAAAAATCAATCTAATCTAATCTCATCACGTTATCAAAATTTAGACAATATGAACCTCAATTCAAATCCTCTTGGTACAAATATAATGAATATTATGAATATCATATGATTGAAGGACATAAGACCCATGATTGTATAAAATTGAAAAATCTCATTTAGGATTTTATTGATCCAGGTGACATCATTGTTCAAGATCATACTAATAATTCATCCCAAAATAATTACATTAATAACATCCCTAGCCATAACATATCCACCACATTTGACTGCATAATAGGTCATCTTGAAGAAGCTTTCCCACAAGAAGCCTCCATATCTCCTTCTAGCCCTTCATCCTCAAAACCTTTGCGACATTAATCCATACCATCCCCATCAAACAACTCATCCAACAATGAAACCTTTTAATATTTTCTCCACGGGCTATCCACAATAAATAATCATGAAATCCAATCTAATCCAATCCTTGATAAATATCCTACCTATGATCAAGAAATCCTAGACCAAACACCATAATTCATCCCATCACCTATCATTCCTACTCCAAGAGTCCTATTCAAGATCCATTACCACTAAGAAAACATATTGAGGCCATCTAATATTCCCTTACTCATACCTTATTATTAGAATCAGATCTATATCAATAAAACAATCCAAAGCATAAAGAAGCAAGCCCTAAAATGAATCAAGATCAAGTTACCCAAATCCTCCAATATCATCCTACATTGATCAATATTAAACTTTCGTGATGATCTTATCATCCATTTCCATTCCATCCATGATCCTAAGATTAATATTGACACCATCCAAAATCCAATAACCTCCACTTCTGCAAATGAGAAACTTGCTTCCCCTAGATACATAAATGTTCTCCCCTTGTCCATCCAAAAGAAGAGTCTTTCTCTCTAGAAATGTTTGAAAATGATGAAGCTATAGTTGAGTTCACATGACTCCATGATGATATTACATAAAATAGCCATAGAGAGCATTTTTATATTGCCTTTGAGGTAGTAATATTTTTTGAGAAACAAGCTAAGTTCCTTAGTCCTCAAACTCGTGTCAAGGATATTGATAAGAAACTACAACGGATTTAATCAACATCACACATAATGACAAAGCAACAAGCATGAATACAATGAAAGCATCAATATCCTATCAACTCAGATCAATCAGTTTTATTAAAGAAAGCTTTATTAATGATGAGAAGACAACCACCATTGATGATTCCCAATAGCACAAAGAAGAGCTAGCATCTTGTTTCCAACACAACACATATCCTATTGCAAACCTAATTTGTCAATAGATGTAGTATCAAGGAAAGGATTAGGCCTACATGAACAAGGTATTATGGAGCTAGTATGGTTTTTTGACAATCCTAAATATCAAGGTATTGGTTATTCATCGATCAAGAAATCTAATGATGTTAGTGGTACCTCCATGATACTAGGGGCAACTTCATCTAATACAAACGTCAAAATAGGGGTCATGAAATGTCCTTACAATAAGGTTGTTACCAAAACTCCCATCCACATCATAAACCATCATTCCAAAATCCTTCAACCCACTAATTGAGACCAACAAAATAAAAATCCTTACAAATAATCAAATTCAAGTCTTTGAAGCTAATAAATCTAAAAGTCAAAATGGACAGATAAATTCAAAATGGATCCCAAGAAAATCGGATCATGTATACTATCAGTGATAACTTTAAGAACCACCCCCCCCAGAGAAGGTGTATAAACCTGGTGAATCTTGTATACTTCCCAAAAAAATATTAATTTGATTGACGATTTTTTTCTTTTTTTTGGAAAAAAAAATCTCGATTGGAGAATCTTTTGTAATCACTAGAAGTCTGTAGAAAATCCTAGCGAATTATAACTTTTTTAAAACCAATAAAATATTTTAATTAGCGATTAAAACTTGTTTTCAAACCAATAGAATATTTTCATTGGCGAATTAAACCTATTTTGAAAGCAAAAAAATATTTTTGTGGGTGAATTAAACCTGTTTTCAAACCAAAAATATTTTTTTTGGTGATTAAAACCTATTTTCAAACCAAAAAATATATTTTCATTGGTGAATTAAACCTATCTTTAAACCAATAAAAAAATTCATTGGAAAATCAAACATAATTTCAAACGAATAAAAAAATTCATTAGCGAATTAAACTGGTATGCCAATAAAAAAATCATAGTGTGGGTAGTGAAAATATCAAATGCTATATATTATTCTATTGGGGACAAATTTTCCACACTCAAATTCCTTCATAAAGTGTCTAGAATGGGGAAAAGTGTCAACATATTTATTATAAGTTCTTATCAAAATTGTCAAGTGAGCCACTGAGAGAAGTACTATGTCTGAAGCCAGATGTCAATGCAAATTAACGACTAGTAACTACGAGTTGTATTATTTAATAAATTAATATAACAATAATATACTTAAAAAATTAATATAGTCGTTCGATAAATGTTCGATGGATGGTTGTACTTGCGTTCCAAAAGAAAATGTCTGAAGCACTAGACTTGTGAATTCAAACCTCTGGAATAACCCTAGAACAGTTAGATTTGCAAATATCAATGGTTGACCTTTTATTACTTATTGAATCACTTAAAGTCATGACTCATTTTTTGTGAAATAATATTGTCATGTCAACATGTGTGTCTTGTTGTGAATTATAAAGTTAATATAACCGTTCGATGAATGTTCGATGGACGGTCGTAGTTGCATTCGGGAAGAAAATGTCTAAAGCACTACACTTGTGAATTCAAACCTCTGAAATAACCCTAGAATTGTTAGATTTACAAATATTAATGGTTGATGTTTTATTACTTATTAAATCACTTAAAGTCATGACTCACTTTTTATGAAATAATATTGTCACATCAAGTTGTGAATTAAATGTTCAAGTACTGAGTATTGATGTCTTTGTTCTATATATACTTCACCAACTTGATGTTCTTCATATCATTTATAACATATTTGGCTTTGTTTTCTCTCTTCTCTATTCACAATTTCACTGTGATGTTATGGAGTCTTCAGGGCATGTCATGCTACCCAAATGTTTTTGGGAGAAAAGAATCAACGATGCATACAATAGATGAAAGTTGGGTATGGTTTTCACTATTCCTTATGTGTAGGTTGAGGAGGCTATAAGAACAATTATAGGTAGGGAATGGCTTCAGAACAACCCTCGTGTTATATTTATTAAGGTAGCTTCTGCTTTCTTGTCCAATTGCATAGACATTTGGTTAGATAAAGAGTTGGACAATATGTTGACAATATGTTATTTGTAGCCTTTCATTTACTCTCTTTCTTCGTTGGAGTTCTTGAATGTTACAATTTTGAATTTGGGTTAGCACCTGTTGGTGGAATCTTTCCCAAAGTTGAACTAGCTACTTCTACAGTGAAAGATATTTCCCTAGTAGTTATGAGGTGTGGTTTGGTGTGTGATATGACAAATGAATCATTGTAGAGTCTATAGTTTTGGAGGAAGGATTTGGGTGATGTGTTTTTCTTCTCTGCTCTTACTTTGTTCAATTCGATTCACCTCCTACTCAAACCCCTGGTTCAGGGCCTTTGTTATTGATGATGATTTTTTTTAATGAATTGTGTCTATATTTTATTATACAACTCTTGTAATATGTATTTTATGACTGGTTTTTTGTCACGGTTAGTGGCTTTTTGGCCAGGCTAGCTATGTACTTCAATCTTTAGGTACTTAATTTAAAATACTTTTTGTAGCTCCATTCTTGTAAATTCTTTTTGCTTTGTTCAATATAAAAATGTGGCTTTTAATACTGAAAAGATATTTATAATTTTTGTATGATTCATTCATTTAGTTTTTGACATACATATTTAATATTACTCTTAATTCTCAAGAAACTGGTATGCGAATAAAAATTGTAGTACACTCCAAAAAGATATTATTATTTCATAACATTAATATAATAAGAAAAATCAAGTTAATGTACAAAAAATATTTCACCGTTCGATACTATTTAAATCTTTATCTTTTCAATGCTTTGAAGTACTCTACCTACCATTTAATTCTATATCTTTTAATCAATTTCCGTAATTATTATGGTTCATTGAAAAAAATGTGGTTGTAGTACTGTAGATTAATGTCATATGTAACTAAGAAATCTTTAAGAGATTTAGAATTAAGTTCCTCTTCTAATATGAAGTGAGCAAAATTATTAATTTGATAGCTTGATACTAAAAATGGTAGAAAGTATGGCACATGTTTTCTTGTTGATTTCCGCAATCACACGAGATTATTATTCATTGAAGAAAATTGGATTGCGGAATCACGAATTAATGTCATATGTACATCTAAAGCGAGTGATTGGATAACTTGATATTGAAAACTGCACAGTGTACTATACTTTATGATGTCATGAATCTAGTTATCAATCAAAATAAGATTTGTAATGATTTCATATCATTTGAGTGGTGTGCTTAATAGCTTGTCAACTTGAGGTACAGTGTGCATGTAGCCAAATCTCAATCAAAATAAACATTGAAAGTTGCTTTCATACAATTAAGTTGGTTACTTGGTTAGCACAAAAAGAAGAAGTTATACCTCACAAGACTCATGAGTAAATAGGGATCAGAATGGTGAGATGAGAGCTCATAATGGCCCATAAATAAGGATAGTGAGCACAACTGAAATCATTCATAGAAGGCTTTACTATTGAGTGCAATATTCTAAATTTTGATAAGGGTTTTCATTTTTCAAGGTTAATAAGGAATAAGATGATGTGATATTATTGGGGATATTCTAAATTCTACTACCTCCAATTATGTAGTTACAAAGTATAAGACCAATTTCCTTCAAGTTCAGAATGGGTGGAATTGGAAAGAAGTTGATTTGGTTTACTTGGCTTTTGAGCCAAGTTTTGAACCAGGATGAAGAACTCTGATGGAGATAAGTGCTTTCATAGAGTGTGTGGCCACATAAGTATTTCAATCTTGTTTGCATTCAAAGTCATCGACTTCTCATACTCTATTTTGATAGAGGCCCTCAAAGAGGAACTATAGACTTTTAGATTCATTTTGCGCTATCCTAGTGCCTTGGAGATGCTTGAAGAGGGTGGGAGCAGATTTACTACCCCTTATCTTCTGCATAATTCCTATTAGTAACCAGGATAGGTACATTTTCTATAGTCACAACTCCCATTTCCCCAACATGGTAGGCAAGCCCTATGGATTCTCAAAGTCATTTGTTTAGTAATATGGTTTAG
Organism: Sequoia sempervirens; assembly: GCA_007258455.2. Classification (NCBI taxonomy): domain Eukaryota; kingdom Viridiplantae; phylum Streptophyta; class Pinopsida; order Cupressales; family Cupressaceae; genus Sequoia; species Sequoia sempervirens. Next base: position 310,193,589 of record VDFB02105785.1, on the reverse strand, counting down.
ATCCCATAGCTGCCACTACTAGCTTGAAATCAATTGTTTTTTATGTAAAGTGACATGTGTCATTTATACAAAACAAGAGCTTGCATTCTCTACTCATCTTTAAAAAGCTATGTAATAATGTAACATTGTAATTCAATTGTAATAAAACAAATGGTTGTGTTATTCTTCGTTATTCATTTACAGTAAAGAATTATTTTGTGTGTTCAGTGTTTATTCAAATTATACAAGTAATTAGCAATAGCATTAATGTTTCTAGCAAACTAGTAGTAGCACTTGCATATAAAATTTAAAGGAGGTTCAATGATTACACCGATAGAAAGTTATATGTATGTTACAGAGTATGTGTTTGTGCATGCAACTAGCATGTTTCTATTGCATGTGGCTAGATTAAACAATTAATAATAAGTGCTAAATAATGGAAAGAAACAAACTTAGATAAATCAGATTTTTTCCTTCAAGAAATTATGTATTATCTATTTATGAAATACTTGCATGCAGATTTTAAACATAAAGCAATACAAATGAAAAATGAAAGTTGTCAAATCAGATTTTTTTGCTTCAAGAAATTAAGAATTATCTATTTATGAAATATTTGCATCTAGATTTAAAACATAAAGCAATACAAATAAAAAAATAAAGTTTCCATCAAATTGATAAAAAAACACTAAAAATGGAAATAGAATGTTGTCAAATAAATATTTGTGGCTTTTATGTGATAAGTGAGATTTGGAGGCTTTAGCCTTTTTCTTGATATTTTGGAGGCTTTTACCATTAAATGGTAGCAAGTTACCATTGAACAAGTGCTAAATAATGGAATGAAATAAACTTAGACAAATCTAAATTTTTCTTTCAAGAAATTAAGTATTTTCTATTTATGAAATATTTGTATGCAGATTTAAAACATAAAGCAATACAAATGAAAAATTAAAGTTGCCATCAAATTATCAAAAAGCACTAAAAATGTCACTCTTGCTAGGGTTTGGCAAAATGTTGTCACTCTTGCTAGGGTTTTTCAAAATGTTATTTGTAATTTTTCATTGACCTTCTCCCCTTGTTCCTAGTGTCATTAGTCATTTTATTAAGTCCTTTGCAACATTAAGTTATTGGCCCCTTGATTCTCTCCTAGCGCTCACTTAAGAAGAAGATTCTACATGTGCTTAATTAAATGGCTTAAGTGAGCCTGCATTTTATGGTTTCGTGAGTCCATGGATAGTTTTATAAAGGTTAAGTTAGTTGTCATGGAACCATGGAAAGGGGATAGGTGTCAATCAATGTCTTACTTTTAAAGGGATTTTGTGAGTCTGTAGGATGCTTCAAGTAGATCTATATGTGATTTGTGGAAGCATGGAATGGACACGTGGACTCATCTCAATGTCTCCAACAAGTTTTATATCGAAGGAAAATATCATGAGGATTGTGTATCCTAGCGCACTAAAGTTTAAAAAAACTTTTAAACACATGTTTATTGTTTATATCATAAATTAATCGATCGTTCGATGAACGTTTGATGGATGGTTGTAGTTGCATTCTGGAATGAAATGCACATAGTGCTAGGCTTACAAACTCAAACCTCTAGAATCACCCTATAACCGTTAGATTTACAAAGATAAATGGTTGAAAATTTGATTGAGATGAAACATTTGAATGACATTGATGATGCCTCTCATCGAAAGTGATCAATTAATAGAAGGTATAAAAATGCAGGACAATTGCTCAATTTATTTCTAAGTGTTTGTATTGAAATGTATTGTACTAACTATGTAGTCCAAAGGCAACACATTTACATTTCATTCAATTTAATATTCAAAAAACATAAAAAATAACTGAACTTTCTATTGCTAAGTGATTTTATTTTTAGGTGAGAGAGTCAACACAAAAGGGAGCTTTCAGATTACTCATTGCAGTGCACTTGGGAGATTATGGGTTCCAAAAAAGTCAGTCTAGGCCTATCAATATTAATCTTTTCAAGAATCAAAATTCGGGTAAGTGAAAGATAGAATTCTTACGTTTCATTGTTTCTTAAAATCTTATTTTGTCAAACTTTGGGTTTAAGGTTGAGAACTTGAGAGAATTAAGAAAAATTAAGGAGTATTTAAGAGGGAATTCACACTATAAAAGCATGTCTACCACCACTAGCAGACCAGTTGTTGGGAAAGGTAAAGCAAAATCAGATAGAAAAATAGATTATGTTGGATTGATCAAAACCCCAAGTTTCACTGATGAATACCATAATATTTATGATCCTGAAATCTATGGTAGGCTTACCTCATAACTTGGATTTTCATGTGAGAATAAGGTTGCAAACCAAATGCAAATTAGTTAAAGAATGCTAATTAATAGTATCACTGCACTGTGGGTAATTGGATTAGGGCGCATGATGTTACATGAGGTTTTCTCTTTCCCATATTTTTTCATGGTCTATGCCCACAATTATGATGATAACAAAAGAGTAATTGTTAATAAAGATATAAAAGAAGAAATGTTATCCATTTCTACAAAAGAATTTGGAAATGTGGGGGTTTACAATCCAATAATTTGGAAACATCCACATTGACCTAGAAAAGATTACTAATGATTATGAAGCAGTAGATGAAAGGGAGAAAAATAATTTTCTAAATAAAATAGTTCAAGATTGTCATAGAAACATTGAAAATTAATCATAGGCCTCATGATTTTGTAAATTTTAAACCATGAGTTCAGGATACTATTTCCATGCTAGCATTTTGCCTCGGACTAGATAAAAATCGGGAAGCGGGTGCAAGCCTCCTTGAAATAGTATTTAATATCCATTATGCTGATGGACTTTTCAAATATAATTTTTTTGAGCACATTTTTGAATCCATGCATAAACAATTTTTAATGATTAAAGGAGGTTCAACTAAGACATTTAGGTTCACAACCTACTTGTGTTATTTTTTTCTATTCAAATTTAGTGGAATGTTTCAGACCGACAAGCTTCAGATTGAACCCTATACAAATGATAAGGAAAATAAATTGGCTCCAGTATATGATTGGACCACTAAGATAAGGATGCATGATTCTCGAAGAACTACAATAATTTTGTAGACTACTTTTTGGCTTCATTGTATCTAACAATTATAAATACCCCAATGCTTAGATTGTCTATGTCTTGTGGAAATTACATTCAACTAGGAAAATAAATACAATTGGTTGATTGGTACTTAATGGAAGAATATACTATGCTAAGATTTTATGGATCAAGAGTAGAGCCATACAAACTTCCAATACATGTGACAAAAATGGTTTTTGCATTGGAATATGTAAGGCAGATGGAGAGTACTGATCAACTATACTTTGTTAGTCAACAAAAGAAGACCATATTTCCTTCTTTACCTTTTTCATGTGGAGGGTTCATATTCGAGAGAAAATAATTTAGTGTGGTTCATGATCTTTTGAAATTTTTTAAATTTGATGTTGTTTGTCACTGGTAGTATGATCCATGTGACACCATTAAGTTAAGGATTGTGGCCAATAAGAATGTTGCAAGTAGAATTCAACATCAAACCCTTTCTTGAAAACTTGAGAAACAAGGATTTTTGGGTTGAGATCAAAATAGAAGTAGAGAAAATTATTGTTGAGTGTAGTGTAGGAAAATGCATACCTTTGCATTTTCACACTTGTTTGGGCCCGCTTTGCTTTATTTATCCTTAATTGGGCCCCTTTTTGGAGTCTGTGCCCTGAGTTTCAAGCCTCGAGACTAAACGACACCTAAGGAATCTTAGTCCCCCTCAAGTTATTTTTGAGATTTAATTTCAAATCTTGGCAGGATTTGGCCTCCTTTTAATTAATGAATTCATATGTCGGCTCGGTGTGGTGTAATTCAGGTATATTAAGCATGGATAAGTATAAATACAAGGTTCTTTCACTCATCTTCACCCCAAGCATTCAAGCATTCATCCTTATAGGAATTTTATGAGATCAAGAGCATTCAAGAGAAATTCATCAAGCATTTGGGGCCATCATCAAGATTCAAGAATCATGTTAAAGATATTCTTGCATCATGTGTGTTTTTTAGCTAACATTTGTGATGTAGGGTTTTGATTCAAGAAAGCAATTCAAGTAAAGATCTATCAAGAATTCAAGCATTTCAAGATCTACATTCAAGCTAGCCACTTCACACAAATTTTCATATTTCATAACAAGGGTTTGACTTAGGTTGAAGATCATTTGGAGTGCAAAGTTGCAAAGTTGCAAAATTGCATTGCAAAGTTGTCATCTTCACGAAAAGTCACCTACTGATCAGATCTAGAAGTTTCAGGACTTGAGATCTGAGAAGAAGGAAGTGTAGACCTTGGACCTCAGGATCACATTCTAAAATTGTAGAAATTCAAATCGGGACTAAGAAGAAAGTAAAGGTGTCTTAGTCCTCCTAGAGGTATTTTTTAGATATTCCTTTAGATCCAGATCTGACATCCGAAGATTATGTGTTTTCCCTGAAAAATAGCAGTGGGACTAAGAAGATAGTAAGGGCATCTTAGTCCTCCCTAGCATATTTTGACAACATTTTTGCATTTCCAAAATCCTTATCACATTTCCAGATTTCCCAGGTACATACATCCTAACTTGTTGCTTAATTTTGTCATTTGCACTCATTATTTGGCTTGCATTACTAAGTTTTGTGAGTTGAATGTTAAGTTGTCTTTTTCCAAGCTTTTGCTTGGTGGTGAACACCTTAAAGCCTAAGGATCTTCCTAGGTATCCCTTGTTGAGAATTGACTCACCTTTGTGTTGATAGTCAATCCACTTTGGGATCCTAGATTTCCTTGAATGAACCATCCCCCCTATTGGGAAAATCTAGGATTAGGGTTTCCTTTCTTGTATTGTGAGTCCCTTTTCCTTGTTTCATTTTCCCCAACGGTTCACTGAGAAAGGTATTTCTTTTGAAAAATTATCAGTAGAAATTATGGCATTGCACCAACAAAGAGAAGCAGAGAATTGTACCAAATCGGGAGGTATGATAATTTTTATGAAAAAAGTGGTCTACCATCTAGTAGAGTAAAAATACCAAAATCTCTAAATAAGGATTATAGACAAAAAAAATTGGTCACGATAAAAAATTGTTCCCTTTTGGTCTGTGAGGAAGGATCTAGGTGAACCAAAAACTAGTGTAGAGTTTGAAGAGATCGAAGAAGATTATTAGTTTGGAAATTTGTGGAATATAGAGCATCCCAATGAATGTGAAGAAATTGATGATGCAAGAAAAGTAAAATCTAGTTTAAGTGACACCACAAAATAAACATATACTTCAGGAGCAGTCATAGCTAAAAAAATGGGTTATGAAGGTGGTCCTTTGGGGTCCAAAGGAGAAGGCATTTGGACATCAATAAATGTAGTCCCTAGAAAACCAGTTGATAAATGAGGCCTTGGAGTAGATAAAATAGACCAAGGGAATATAAGAACAAATGAAACAATGCATTTTGTTGAAGCTTCAAATCCTAATCCTCAAGGTCAGATACAATCACAACTAGGACATGCCCATGGTGGAGATACTAGTGAAATTGGAACTATCATTGGTGGTGATGCTATGAGTAGTAGTACTAGTAGTGGTCAACATGTGCTACAATAAAAAATTACACACAAGAGGCCAACAATACAAGATACTACAGAAACACCCAGTGATCAAGGCATACTAAAGAGGCAAAGGATTATGACAGGTTCAAGTCCAACTACCAATACCAACACCACTACCTTAATTTCTAGTTCCACCCCAAAGGAGTTATTTCTAGGAAAGTCCTCTAGTTAGTGTGGCTACAACATCAACTGCAAGTAGTCCTTCACCATTCAAGAATTCCATTATTTTTGTGTCCCCTGGATTTGATTACAATGATGAGTTTAAAAATAAATCAAAATGGTAAAAAAAATAAAGGAAACAATTGATAGAGAGTTTGTCTACTATAACTTCAAAGCCTACAACAACCAGGGTATTACCCACATTTGACCCAAATAAAGAAACCACAGAGTACATTTTTATTGTTCCCACAGTTCAAAATAAACTAGTAAATCAGATGGATCGCTCTAAATTTCAAGTGGGTAGTTTCCAATTGGATTTTTCTGGATACAATTTTTTTGACAAAATTAATGTATCAAAGAAGAACAATGAATTGGTGTACACATCATTTCTAAATCAAGAGAGATAAAAAAGGGTTATAGATTCAAATAGAAAATTTATAGGAAGACCTAGAAAATTAGAAAGCAAAGAGGAAAGCAACAGATAACACGAGAAATGAATTAGAAAAAAGAATAAAAAAATCTGCCTCTACATCTACAAGCAAAGAGGATAAACAAATAGAGGTGGAATTGAATGAAATGAAGCAAAGGTTAGATGAGAGCGAAAAAAAATTGATGATGAAATATCCACTTCAAAAAAATTAAAACAAAAACTGGTGAAATCAAATCTACGGTGGGAACAAAAATTGGAGGAAGAGAGAAAAAAGTGAAAGATTGGTGGCAGAGTTGAAGGAAGCAAAAAAAAACTCTTGTCGAAATAAGTTAACTACATTTTGTAGAGAAACAATGAGGCATATGAAACAAAAGATCTAGGAGGAAATAATGCAGAGGATTGATCATTCGTGTGAATTGTTTAAATTAATTGATGATCTGATAGTACATAATAGGAAGCTCAAGAAATATTTAATGGACAAAAAATATTGTTTTTAATAAAGAAAACTGCAAATCAAATTCAACAAACAATCTACAAAGACAATGAAAATGAATTAAAATCAAAAGGAATCAATAATCGGATTGATGCCTCAATGAATTTGTCATCTATCATTCAAGAGTGTTTGAGAACACATGAAACAAAATAATTTCTAGATCTGGCTGCAAAAAAGATGAAGAGGCTAGATGAAAAGGTAAGGAACTTGATAGAGCTTGGTTTTCCAAAGGCTTTTGACACAATTGAGTGATTCATTGGAAATGGTGATTTCAAAAAGAAGATGGAGGATGCAAGGAAGGTTGATTTAGACTGGTTTCCTCAGAACCCAGATGAGGCAAACTATTTGGATCCATCAAATCAATGATAACCTTGAATACAACTTTGATTGAAACATTCAAGTCAAGTTCCAATTTCAATCATGAATTGTTAACAAATTTTCAAGTCATACAACATTAGTTAGAATAAATGGCACTTCCATCAACTCAACAGTGGAACTTGCTAGAAAAGCTGATAGAATGATTTGATAATATGAGTTTCCAAGTTCCAACTCAAATCTATGCAGAGTTGTCTTTGAGTAAGATTTTGCATTGTCTCTATGTATTCCTTCATTTGAAAATCAATAAAAAACCCAAATTCAATAATGTGTTCAATTATTTGTATTATTTATTTTCTCAATTGAAGAAAAACTATGGTTTCAACTACTAGATATACATTAAACGATTGTTGAGTGATGATTAGCTGAGTACATGTTTAACACAATTAAAGTATGAAATTATTAATAATATGTTAATTTATTCAATCTAATTCATAATTTTATGGAATACAATATAAAATATCATCAACCATAGTTTGAAATATAAAATTTAGTATAAAATCTAAATACCTAGAAATTGTTAAATCCCTAGATAACAGTTAAAATTCAAAATATAGATTCTACATTTGAAAATTGAAATAGTGGAAAATAGTAGTATGTTAATTTATTCAATTTGATTCATAAATTCATGAAATACAATATAAAATATCGTCAACGATAGTTTGGAATATATATGATTAATGAAACTCTTGTGTTCTTGTTATATTTTTCTATTCATTGGCTATCCATGTTGCCTTTTGCTTAAGTTGTATTGTTATTTCATGGTCTCATGTATTTACCGGTCCTACATACTATTACGTCATAGGTCCAATTTTTGTGGAATTTTAATTTATGGTCCCACATTGAAAAGCAAATTCTACACATGTGGTATTATGGTCATCTAAGTTTCTCTTATTAAACTGGTCCCTACCTCTTTCCGTTCTTCCGTAGTAGGATTTCCAATGAAGAGAAAAAGGCTTGAAAAATTGCATAAGGTGTACAAGTGTCACAAGCGGTGACTAATTTTTGGGCATGATACAACTATTAGAGAGTGTTGTGTATAGGCTCCATGGAATGTCGGCACATGGTAGAAGATTAAAGGATTTTGCAAGTCTGTGTGCCCATAGCGGAATGTCCTTTTCTTGGTTGTGGAACAGCGAAAGGACATTGTGTTACAATATTCTCATGTGGGACATGGGAGAATCCTATTGGAGAGAGGTGACAATTGCATCCTTTTCAAGAAAATCAAGGCTCCACAAAATATTGGCACATGGCAGAAGATTAAAGGATTCTGCAAGTCCACGTGCCCATAGTGGCATATCCTTTTCTTCATTACGAAACTGTGGAAGGACACTATGTGATGATATTCTCATGTGGGACATGGAAGAATCCTATTTGAGAGAGGGGACAGTTGCATCCTTTTTAATAAAATCAAAGCTCCACGAAATTTTGGCAAGTGGCAAAAGATTAAAGAATTCTACAAGTCTGTGATCCCATAGTGACATATCCATTTCTTGGTTGCGGAACTGCGAAAGGAAACTATGTGATGATATTCTCACAAGGGACGTGGGAGAATCCTATTGGAGAGAAAAGACAATTGCATCCTTTTCAAGAAAATCAAGGCTCCACAAAATGTTAGAACATGGTGGAAGATTAAAGGATTACGTAAGTTCGCGAGCCCATAACATGTCTTTTTCTTGGTCATGGAACCACGAAAGGATACTATGTGATGATATTCTCACGTGAGACATGTGTGAATCCTATTGGAGAGAGGGGGCGGTTGCATCCTTTTCAAGAAAATCAAGGCTTTACTCATCATTGAGATTTGTACTTCCCTTCCAGATGGATAGCCCACATTCAAAATCAATAAACAAGTAGATGAATGAAATGCCCTCATGTGAATAAGAAGTAATGATGGATGTGACGAATGATGACTCATCTTTTTAGTTAATTTCCTTTATGATTTTTTGGTTAATTTGTTTGGTCTAGCATAGTAGCAAAATCCGCAGAGGTGTGCCAGTTTCACATCAACTTGAGCTATAAATAATTAAAAAATAGGTATGTCCTTGGAAAAATTCACCATTTTTAAATTCTTGAAGCTCGTAATCAAGTTTGCAAAATTTGTTGTGTAAGATTGTAAAGCCCCATTAGGATACTGCATAAATCTATTTTAATATCATTCTAGAATTATGAGTTGGTCAAACACCCAACCCTTTGGCTCTACATCTAAAAGATCTTTTAAGGAGGTTATTATGGCCCAACTACCAGGTTCCTCAAAACAACTTGTGTGTAACCTCGACCCTAATGTAGTAGAGGGGATGGTAGACATATCTAGAAGTTATAGAGATGCTAAGCTAAAGAACCTAGATGACACAGTCACTGAGCGGGAATTTGGTATGGAAAAAGAATTTGTTATTCCCCTATCTCCAATGCATGGACCTATGATTTGGGGAAGCTAGTTGTTCTTAATGTCTTTATAAATGTGGAACTCATTAGATACCTTGCTTCTAGGATGATGAAAATATCGAAGTAATTAGGGCATTGGATGGATGTGTCCTAATGAATATAATTAGGGAGTTTATTTTTGAGATTTTTAGACTTGATGTGGTCGCAAGTAAGGTTATAGACCTTGCTTATTTCAAACAAAAACACTGACAAGATAGAAGTAGCTTCAAAGTGAAATAGATCCTTAGGTTTAGAAAAAAAGGCTATATAGAATGTCATTGAGAATCCTTGATAACGAAAATGAGCCTTTTGATGTCAAGTCTTTTGAAGATTATTTCAGACGAACATATTGGGCATTATGCCACATGTTGGGAGAATATGTAGACTCAAAAATGCAGATAAATCTTATGTATATGGCTATTGATATACAACATCCTTTTGTTAATAGTGGCTTTGACTATGCCAACTTTTTAGTTGAGGCTATTCACAATTAGTTGGTGGACATTAAGAGAAGGCAAAGTGGTAAGGAGCCAAAGTGGTAAGGAGCCAGAGGTGAATTTCAAGTGGTATTGTCTCCTTTTCCATATGATTTTATACAAAGGGAAAGATCATTTGAGCAAATTTTTACAACTAAACATGAAAGATAAAGAGGAGAATGATCTCCTAGTGCAATGATGGACCTATATCTGGGACAAACATTATAGTGAGTCCAACTATGTTACTTTTGAGAATTGATTTGTAAGACAAGTCATGGCAAGGTTGGGTCTACCTACAATCAAATTGCACAAGGAAATCTTGGATTTCCTTAGGCACAAAGATAGGAGGCCACAGTTAGGAGTATGGCATAACTAGGGAGATTATTACCTCTATGATAGTTCAATTGTTATTAGAATGTATGGGTGCCCTCAAGCCCCCATGTGCTACCCAGATATGTGTCACCCAGGTTGGCATTCATTAAAATCATATGACAATTGAATGATATTGATCAGTTTCATTTAAGGAAATAAAAGAAATGGCCTTTTATCCCTTATGTTATTGCCTTTTCAGATTTTACTTCAACCAAAGATGGGTTACATAAGCTAAAAGAAATGCTTGGGGAATACAGGTTATTTCAGGTAAACCTCAAGGATTTTGACCCTGAAGGTTTCATGCACTAGGTCAAGAAAAGTATCAGAACGTCCAATTTTTTCCATCAGGTTGATGAAAACGAAGATGTCATAAGAAATTGAAACAATGAATCTGAGGTAATATACAGAAAGGTGAAATGGCTTGCATTCATCAAGGCAGAGATTGCCAAGAAAAAGAAGGATAAGGATTATCCTAGATCATTTTCTAATATTGATTACCCAATCCAAGATTGAGTCAGTGTTGAAGAATTTTGATAGAGTTGTAGGTAAGGCCCCTACCTTGAAAAAAATGAGCAAAGCGGCCTAGACCCAACCATTCTATCAGAAGCTCCCAAGGGCCTGTTATTAAAGAAAATGTGCAATCAGACCCCCCATGGGTCACTCCCTCTCCTCTTCCTCAAATAATCAGTGTGGATTCTCCCCCAAGAGAGCAACCACAAAAGAGGATGAAAATTGAGCAACCGCCACTGTTGGTTGACTATCCCATCAATCTGGATGAAAGTGAAGATGTTCATATCACCATCGATGAAATTCAACAATATATGCCATACCCCCCCAAGACCAAATATTGTTGGCCTTCTTCAGCAAAGGTTTGGACTGGACGTAGCTATGGGGAGAGATGGCCTCAATTATGTGAGGAAATTTGCATGTTCACAATTCATTTCTGATGATGAGTTTGTAAAATACCAGGAGTTTAAAGATTTTCTTATGAGAGAAAAGAGTTAGGATTACCATAAAAGAGTCCAGTTGGCATGAGCAGATGTGCCTAAAGAAAAGTATGATGAAGTAGCTACAAAGGTAAGGACAAAAATGAATTTTGAGTCCAAAAACATTACGTCTGAAGAAGGGAGAATAATGGCGCAAGATAGTGGATTGCTACTGCTCTTTGAATGAGACATTTCTTTTATAATTATCTTTGATACTATTAGGAAACAACAAGAAGTTTCCTCCATATAAGAGGAAGCAAAGATGGCATTGTTAGGATTAGGGTTCAACCCACATTGGGAAGCCATTACAATCTGGGCCCTTGAACCAACTATAAATAAGCATATGATTGTTGAAGCATTGGAGGATATCAAAGGGAGCTTGATTGTAAAGAGAGTGTCTGATACCTTTGCCCTTGAAGCTGCTGCATTAGTGGTAGATATTTCCAAATTTAATGAAGCTATTGTTCAAAGGTTACAAGATAGACTTAATACATTGTTGAAGGAACATAATAATCTCATGGAAGCTTACAACCAACAATAGGTATTATTGGCTCAAAAAACATCCCTTCTTGCACGTATGCAGGAAGCAGGCTCCTATTCTATAGTTCCCCCTACTCATGTGTTGATTGAAAACAAAGAACTTAAAGAAAAGATTCAAATGTTGGAAGAGAACTTGAAGAATGCACAATAGACTCAGCAAAAGGAGAATGTGCACATTGCAACATGCATCCTCGAGCACAGACTATCTAAAATCTTAAGAAGGCTGGAAGATACTCATGTGTCATATTTGAATTTGAGAGATGTCATTACTAGAGTAAGTGGGGATCAAGAGTGACTCAAATGTATATTTGAAATATGGAATCCTAGATTTTCATCTTTGGAAGGTATGTATAAGGGATATGCAAACACATCTGATGCCCCACCTAGTATCCATATTACTTTTGATATTGTAAAGAGGGCACATACTCATAAAGGGTATATGGAAAGTATAATTAAAGTTGCACAAGCAAAAATGAACTCTTTCATAAATGTTGACAAAAGGGTTGTACCCCACCTATTAGAAGATAATGGGGAGTTGAAGACCCTAGAGAAATGGAAGGATAGTTTCAATATTGTAATCCCCACACTCCTCCCTTTGATTTGCAAAGACGACAAAGTTGATTTAAATAAGCTTAATTCTTATTCAAATGGGATGGTCAATGCAAAACAATTGATGGAAATTTTTTGTAGAGAGACTAGTGCTCTACTTGATGCCAAGTATCATCAAAATTTGAAGAATGCGGAAAATATCTTAGCTCATGATTGGCCTTTTGAGGATATGTTTAAGGAATGAAATGAAAGTATAATTGTTTACCCGGCCTGTGAGTGGATCCATTTTTTTATTCCTATGCCTCCTATCTAATATTTTTGTTGTCAGAAAGGTCTAGGATGAGGTTCTTTGCTTGTTGCTTTCCTTATGTTATAAAAGGGAATCTTGAGCCTCATTCAAAGGGATATGATTTTTTGATCTTTCATCTCTATAAGCTCATTTTGCAAAGTTTAACCTATTTCATAACACAAATAGGAATGTTATAATTTTTCTCTGTAATAACAACAAATGACTCAAATACTTATTGTATTTCTTTAATTTTGAATATTGACTGATGAGGTAAAAATAACCTCATCAATATAATGGACTCAATATGCAAACCTATACCTTTCATCCCAATTTACCCTACCAATTAATTACCTTTAGGATAAATAATTGCTCTATTTTTATGAATAAGCGTGCAAAATTTACTTCTTGAAATTAGTCGAATTAAGCCAACTTATGTTGATTTAATGGTTTAGTCCTTGAGCATTTTACAGGTCAACTTCCACTCCCAATTACCATTCTAGTCAAAAGGGAAATGAACATAAATCTTAAATTTTTTGAAAACAAGCGAGCGAGCGCCGAAATTTTAGGAGATGTTATGGGTCAAGTCTTCATAGTTCCGTTATTTTTAGTTTCAAAAACTTTATGGCTCATGTCGAGCCTCTTTAATATTTCATGTCATGGGCTTTAAAGTACATTAGTTATTGAAAATTTGTTAAAGACTTTATCGACTCGAAAGTAGGATTTTGTTAGCCACTTTCATATAAAAACATGTAACTGTTGCAAATGTTGAATACAGAAGAATACCGTTATGCTACCAATATGTCTTTTTGAGAAAAACTACCATATGAATAAAAATGAGTTTTCCCACCACACTTTGACTTACTGAGTAATGTGAATGGAGTCCTTTGAAAGAAGTAATTTGGAGATTACTAGTGCATGTGATTTGAGATAGTTGTAGAAACACCTGAGAGCTAGCCACTCGAGGGTTATAGATAGATAGATAGATATGTATTTTACTTTTCATTTTGTACTTTTCTTTAATAGATAAAAATTAAAATTGGAATTCATTTTCATGTATGTGTCATACTGTTAGTGTCAATCCTACAAGTTGTAGCTAAGTTTGTATTCTCTGAGTTTAGTATCTGAAGTTTCGGAGCACCTTCCTTCAGTTGTTTATGTTAAATAGTTTTATGTTAGCTGTTGGATTGTTATCTTTTGCACTAGATCAATGTTTCCTAATTTCTTTATGAGTTTTACTTCTTCAGCAATTTACACATTCTTTAGATAAATCATTTCCATGCTTTCTAGCTTAGTGGTGATGCTTTTCAAATTCATAGTTTTCTACTTTCTAGTTTATATTATCTCCAGCTTTCTAGATAGATGATTTACTATTTTCAAAGTTAGTAGCCCTCTAGTTAATGAATGTGTTTATCAACTAAAGTGTTAGGACCTGACGACAGCCTATCACTTTTTGGCGTCGTTGTTGGGGAAGCCTTTTTCTAGTGTTAGTAGGAGATATCTTGAATACCTCTTTTAGGGATAGAAATAGTCCTTTGGCTTCTTTTTTGCATGGTCAGGAAACGAGGCCCCCATAGAAGATTCTTACCAAAAACCCCCCAGTCGATGTACCAACAACAAGTAGGGAGGAAGGCAACTCAGATCAAGAACTTACTAAGGAATTGACCAAACAAGGTCAACCTAAGACCTTCCCACACACTCGAAAAGAGAACATATAATTATAGAGTATATTCCTTTACAAACTCTAGAACCTCTCCCAACTGAGCGAATTTCAGAAGAGGATCACATCCCCTTCAACATCATGGGTGATTGTAGAAATGTCGCCAACAACAATGATAACCCTCCACCACCACCACGCACATTCACTTATCCTATTGCTATTGATGCAGATGACGATACAACAATGAAAAATATTTCACTAGCCTTCTTGCCAACCTTCAAGGGTTTGTCTACTAAGGACCCTGATCAGTTTCTATTTGAGTTTAAATTCTTGTGTCAGACATATGACTATAAGAATGATAATTAGAAAAGATTTTCCCTTCCACTCTAAAAGACTCATCTATGCGTTGGTTTATGGGATTAGCTTCTTAGTTGATAACCTCCTAGAATGAAATGGAGTTTGTCTTTTTGGAGAAGTACCAAAACTACTGTAGGGTTAGCGATAGGAAAGAAGAACTATTTAAAGTAAGGCAAAATGAGGATGAAAGTTTGGAGGATTACCTAGATAGGTTTATCTTCTTATCTAAATGTTGTGGTGAAGTCATAAGTCTCGATATTCTAAAGACCTTATTCCTTAAAGATCTCGATGATGAAGCTAGAAGGAGCTTGGATTTAATGGGAAAAGGAGATGTGTCCCAACTGGGACTGGATGATATTATGGAACTATGTTAGAATTTCTCTTGAACTTGAGGAGGAATCAGAAAGTAAACTCTCTTTAAAGGTTCCAATGATATCAAAAAACTTCATGAAGATCTCACTAACCTCAAAACCGACATTCTCATCCAGTTAAACACTACTTTAGATGGCATATAGGCTAAAACCCAAAATCCTGAAACCTTGTCCATCTATTGTCTCAGGTGCCGAAACAAACATTTGCTACGAGAATGTCCTTTGGAAAAAATTGATAAGATTGATGTTTTCCAAGTGTCACAAAAATCACCCCACTGATCAGTGTGAACTACTGAATTCCATCAAAAGTTCTAAGAAAAGAACAACCCTAGTCGAGGAAGAAGTGAACATTGTCAATCAAAGAACTGGAGGCATTTTTTCCTATTGCCAGAATTCTAATCCTAACTGGAGACCCCAACCAAATTGGAACAATAATCAATGGGCAGTACCCTGGTCATAGGCATCACCTCCAGTACCTCCTAATTTGGGAACCTATCCCTGGGGACCACTAGAATGGGCCAATCAATCTTGAGGTAATCCTCAGTGGCCTAACCAGCCTCAACAACAGTGGTACCCTCAAAATCCCATTCCTCAACAAAATAAACCTCAACATTAGTTTTACATTGGCCCTGAATGCCTACTCAACAACAGAGTCTTCTTCCACCTCCCAGAATACGCAACAAAATGAACAAGTTAACTAGCCACCACTTCCAGCGCAACGAGTTCCAAACCCAAAGAACAATCACCGAAATACTCTGGTATATTCCACAAAACAAGAGAATGTCACTGGACTTAACACCATACACTGTGGAAATCTACAATTGAGGTCTGGTAAAAATATTTGCAGCCGACTATTGAAGAAATCATCAATGAACCTAACAAGAAGTCTGCTAAGAAAACCTTATAACACCCACATCCGTAGAACAAATCCCAGACATTACGCAACATAAGCCCGAACCGCCATCTTTAGATGGAGCTTCCGACCTACCTCAAGAGGAGGGGGGTCAGTCTCCAACCGAACTTCTGAAGGATCCCATGCCTTGTTACTCATGTTCTAATTTTTTAGGCCACGGACTTTGTTTTCCTTATTTACCCTCTTTGAAGTCCTTTTTATTACCTTATAAGTCTTTTTACCTAGAGTTTATCTCTTAAGGTCTCCAGCTTCCCAGTTTTCATAACCTTTGTCACAGGCTTCCTGAGTTATGTAACCAATGTCACCACTTTCTTTAAGTTCGTAACCTAGTCGTCGATTTATCAAGTTTCGTAACTTCATGTGTTAGTGACTTAAGTCTTGTCATAGCCCGCCCCTGTGCTATCTTCAAGAAATTCGCGGAGTCGGAGGTTATCATAACCTATCAACTCTATATTTTGGTTACCAAGTTACCAATCCAAGCGACCTGGAGACATTCCTCCTTTTTTTCTCATTTTGAGGTGTCGTAAAACTTGGAGATGTCTAATCATATCAGAAAGCGTGCATCTTTAAAAGGAAATTTCCTTCTTTCAAAAATTGGGAATTGAGTATTTCATAAATACGGTACATGCAGATGTGATGGAAACTTAAATGCGAGGTGGTGGGAGATTTACACTTATATTTGCCTATTGTGTTTCATACTCATTTCTCTCATTACTTTGGTATGTTTATCTCCCTGAAAGTTGAGAACTTATGCAGATTGCTATAGGAGACCGCCTATTGAATGTGAGAGACACAAACATTAAACCTCTGGATTTGAAAGAATTGTGGGAACACTTGGAGAGCGAAGGAGTTTCTGCGTTGAATGAGAGGCTTGTCGTGAGCGGTTTGGCTAATGTTGGTGCAATACCTAAAGCAGTAGATTGTTTCGAACTTGTGGTCACCTGTACAAGAGGTACGTTCCTGAAATGCAAGAAATTAGAGCAGTGGATGGGTCATTGGTTATCAAAGTTACTCCTGAAGTTGTGTCTCTATCTCTCGGTCTCCCAGTAGACCTACCATTTGAGAAAATGTCTGTTGCAATTGCTAATGAATTCCTCATAGAAAAAGAAGATTGGTGCAAAAATTCAATGGCTAAAACCTAGTTAAAGTTCGAAAGGAAAGGTAAGTCCCAATTACCCCCTAAGCTTAAAAGGACACATTTTAAGGATGAAATTTTTAATGCTACTACTCTATTGCATCGTGTCATTGGTGATGGAGATTTTGAAAGCTTTCAGAACTGGATGTGTTTATTTATTTTGAAAATCTGTGAGGAGGATGTCTTTATTGATTGGGGTGAAATTATGTGTCATCATTTGAAAGAGCAATTACTGAATTATCAGAAGTGTGCTACTTTTCACATGTGCTCCTACTTGATATATCTTGTTGCTAATCAGAGAAATGTTTGGTTACGATTGGAAATGCAAGATGCCTCAGTACCTGGTATGCCTATATAAAAATTTGTTCCACAACTCACCAAGCGGTTTGGGATGGAAAATTACCGTCGTGTCAATGACATTTTCTTAATGGATACTGCCAGGAGGTTGGAAGGGAAATTAGAAGTGCGCTTCTCTACGGACTCTACATCCTTGATAATGAGATATGGGAGCTTTTACATTCAGTTTGATAAATTTTCTTACTTAAGAATTGGCGGATTTAAAGGTGCTCCATTGAAGTTGCCCAGATACCCAGATGACCTTATTGTGTTCCTAGAGATTTGCAAACAAATAGCCAAGGTAAATGTTAAATATTTGAAAATGGGTAAGAAAGGGTATCTGTTTCCATTGGTCTTTTCTTCTTTCACATGCAAAAGTAATCAGGTTGCTAAACAGGCCTGTGAGGCCTTGAAACAATTCAATTTTCCCAGTTGTTTTGAGAGAACCAGTTTTGATAGTAAAGGTTTTATCAGACAGAATTGTCATGGTGGGAGCTCTTATGTGCATGTTCCACATATTGAAGATTTTTGGGAAGACTATGTTAACGAATTTGAAGTTTTTAGAAGAAATAATATGAAGTTAACTCTTAAACAGATTTAGGATTTCGAGTTGCCTCTATACATCCCAAAAAATGTATGTGAAGATTCGGTGATTCTCCATCCTGAGTATGATGAATTTTTATCAAAAATTTCCATGTGTTGATTGGAGTAAGGAAGAATGCTTTGATATTCAAGAGTGCTCAATTTCCGTTATTGAGAAAACCCAAGATTGGATAGCTGGTAAATGGAAGCAGTGCGCAGGTTCTACACATGGTTCAAAACCTTCAGGCGGAAAGGAGACGAGGTCATCAACTTAGACTTCGAATGTCACCCCTTCAACAAGAAGACTTGCGGCTGAATCTTCTGGATCAAATTCGCGGTCAAGGGGAGACAAAGAAAAATTGAAAGAAGTGACCAAACTGAAATCCACCTGTGAACAAAATTCACCTCCCTCTTCCCCTAGACAAAATGAGGGTCAAGATTAGCTCGCGTCTACAGATTTTGGGAATATTTTCAAAAATATTACTGATGATAGTATTCTTCCTTCTTTGTCTAAAGATGTACCTGTCTCATCCAAAAACCCAGATAGTACTCCCCACAAGCAGCAATTGCTTATTGTCAGAAGTACAAGTGATAGTGCAACTACAACATCTCCAGGTTGGTTGAAGAAGGTGGTAGAAAAGAAAAGAAAATCTACTATTGTAGAAGTTGATACCATGGCCAAACTTCTTCAAGGTTCTGCTAAGCCTAAAAAGGCCAGGAAGATGTCTAGACTAATAAATGATGAAGTCTCAGGACACCAATTGTTGGAAGTGGCAGACCCAATAGGAGAGCTGAATGAAAATGAAATCACTACAAATGATTATAAGATCACTCATGTGGATATGGGACCTGCTACCTTTGAAGGGGATGTATATCATGTTGGTTTCTCTGTGGATGCTTTAATCAAACATGCCAAGGGTCTAAGGAAAGAAAACATTCAATTGCAATCTCAAGTACTCGCTCTCAGCCAGTTTATTTCCTCTTTAATTACTACTCCTGTGGTTGAAGAAAGCACTAGCTCTCGTATTGAGAGCGTTGATTCTAAAACTCTGCAACAAGTTAAAAGGAGTATGAGCTATTCAAAGGGTGCCAATGAATGGATGGAGATGATTTCCCAGAATGCTTTGTTATACCTCAGTGAGATTATTCCTTTCTATTCAAAAGTTAGTTTAAAGAGGAAAGAATTATTAGCAGAACTGCAACATATGAGAAAGGAACAAAATACTCTTTTTGTATTGTCCAAAGAAGTTACAAACTTGGTTAATTTGGATCCAATTACATTAATTGGAGAGAAAATTGTGAGCGACCCCAAAGAAATTGATCCAAATTGGGTTGATTATTTGGAATGGCAGTTGGACATATATGATAACCTCATCAAGGAGACTAATACTACAATGGGGTAATATTTGGACATATTGGTTGAAATAATAGAGAATTGTCATAACCTGGGTGTAGATATTATGGATGAGTTTGGAGAGAAAAATCTAAAATTCAATGAAATTGTTGTGAAGTTCAAAGAAACATTTAAGGAGGAAATATCTAAAGCATCCACAGCTACTGGGGAATCCTTTTGTAAGCTCGACATAATGGAATTCTATTTGAAGTCCTACAAGACAACACAGGACGAAATGGATCAAACAGTAACTGATGTTGAGAAAAACTTAAACAAATAGAAAAATCGGTTACAGATAACTACTACTCCAGGTGGCAAGAATATTACTATAGTCATTTCCAGGTACTGAGAATACAGAGCGAGGAAGAGGGAAAAGGAAAAGTCGTTGGAAACTGAGAAGATAGTGGAAGTTGAAGATGAAGAGCGTGGAGCCATTGGAGAATGATGCTTATCTATTTTTAGCATCAGCTTAGTTTAGCTCTTTTTCTTTTTAATTTATCTT
>VDFB02105785.1:310126664-310173558 GCA_007258455.2 Sequoia sempervirens | reverse complement strand
AAGTTTGTCACCTAACTCTATATTATAACTCCCATGGAGATGACAAATGTAAACAACAGTTGAATAAGATATAATGATATTCTATTATGATTCTTTGCTTTTAAACAAGGTGGTAGCTACCTTATATGATATGCAATGAATTTAAATCTCTGATGCTTTTAACCAGAAATCTTTGAAAGGTGTATTCAAACAATATCAATTTCAACAATAAAAATTATAAAACTTCCCAAATATACCATAAAATGCTCATTCATAGATCAACATTTCACAGCAAGAGATTCCATACTGATAGCCATTTCAATATAAACATGCACCAATGACATATCCTTAGAAACAAAATAAAATTATGCACTGTCATTCAAAGATTATATTTGCATAATTCACCATAACATATTCATATTGAAACAAAAAGAATTTTTAAAGAAACTTTTTGTCTTTCTTTTGAGAAAATCAAAGTTTTCCCAAAAAGAGAGAGAGAGAGAGAGTTCCCCGCTCCTCCATATTTAAAGTCTTGAAAATAAGTCCCAAATAACAGTTTCTTGAAGACAACCGTTTAAACATAACATAAAATAAAGTCTTTTAAAAGATAAATTAAAAAGAAAAATAGCTAAACTAAGCTGATGCTAAAAATAGATAAGCTTCATTCTCCAATGGCTCCACGCTCTTCATCTTCAACTTCCACTATCTTCTCAGTTTCCAGTGACTTTTCCTTTTCCCTCTTCCTCTCTCTATATTCTTGGTACCTGGCAATGACTGCAGTAATATTCTTGCCACCTAGAGTAGTAGTTATCTCTAACCGGTTTTTCCATTTGTTTAAGTTTTTCTTAGCATTAGTTACTATTTGATCCATTTCGTCTCGTGTTGTCTTGTAGGACTTCAAATAGAATTCCATTCTGTCAAGCTTAGAGAAGGATTCCCCAGTAGCTGTGGATGCTTTGGATATTTCCTCCTTAAATGTTTCTTTGAATTTCACAACAATTTCATTGAATTCTATAATTTTCTCTCCAAACTCATCCATAATATCTACACCAAGGTTATGACAATTCTCTATTATTTCAACCAGTACGTCCAAATATTACCCCATTGCAGTATTAGTCTCCTTGATGAGGTTATCATATATGTCCAACCACCATTCCAAATAATAAGCCCAATTTGGATCAATTTCTTTGGGGTCACTCACAATTTTCTCTCCAATTAATGTAATTGGATCCAAATTAACCAAGTTTGTAACTTCTTTGGACAATACAAAAAGAGTATTTTGTTCCTTTCTCATATGCTGCAGTTCTGCTAATAATTCTTTCCTCTTTAAACTAACTTTTGAATAGAAAGGAATAATCTCACTGAGGTATAACAAAGCATTCTGGGAAATCATCTCCATCCATTCATTAGCACCCTTTGAATAGCTCATACTCCTTTTAACTTGTTGCAGATTTTTAGAATCAATGCTCTCAATGCGAGAGCTAGTGCTTTCTTCAACCACAGGAGTAGTAATTAAAGAGGAAATAAATTGGCCGAGAGCGAGTACTTGAGATTGCAAATGAATGTTTTCTTTCCTTAGACCCTTGACGCGTTTGATTAAAGCATCCACAGAGAAACCAACATGATATACATCCCCTTCAAAGGTAGCAAGTCCCATATCCACATGAGTGATCTTATAATCATTTTTAATGATTTCATTTTCATTCAGCTCTCCTATTGGGTCTGCCACTTCCAACAATTGGTGTCCTGAGATCTCATCATTTATTATTCTGGACATCTTCCTAGTCTTTTTAGGCTTAGCAGAACCCTGAAGAAGTTTGGCCACGGTATCAACTTCTACAATAGCAGAAGGAATTGATTTTCTTTTCTTTTTTTCCACCTTCTTCAACCAACCTGGAGATGTTGTAGTTGCACTATCACTTGTACTTCTGACAATAAGCAATTGTTGCTTGTAGGGAGTACTATCTGGGTTTTCAGATTAGACGGGTACATCTTCAGACAAAGAAGGAAGAATACTATCATCAGTAATATTTTGGAAAATATTCCCAAAATCTACAAATGCGAGTTGATCTTGATCCTCATTTCATCTAGGGGAAGAGGGAGGTGAATTTTTTTCACAAGTGGACTTCAGTTTGGTCACCTCTTCTGGTTTTTCTCCGTCTCTCCTTGACTGTGAATTTGAACCAGAAGATTTAGCTGCAAGTCTTCATGTTGAAGGGGTGACATTCGAAGTCTAATTTGATGACCTTGTCTCCTTTCCACTTGAAGGTTTTGAACCATGTGTAGAATCCGCACACTGCTTCCATTTACCAGCAAGCCAATCCTGGGTTTTCTCAACAACTAAAATTGAGCACTCTTGAATATCAAAGCATTCTTCCTTACTCCAATCAACACATATGGAAAAATTTGATAAAAAATTATCATACTCAAGATGGAGAATCACCGAATCTTCATATACATTTTTCGAGATGTATAGAGGCAACTCGAATCCTATATTTGTTTAAGAGTTAACCTCATATTGTTTCTTCTAAAATCTTCAAATGCATTAACACAATCTTCCTAGAAATATTCAATATGTGGAACATGCACATAAGAGCTCCCACCATGACAATTCTGTCTAATAGAACCTTTACTATCAAAACTGGTTCTCTCAAAACAACTGGGAAAATTGAATTGTTTTGAGGCCTCATAGGTTTGTTTGGCAACCTGATTACTTTTGCATGTGAAAGAAGAAAAGACCAATGGAAATGAATACTCTTTCTTACCCTTTTTAAATATTTAACATTTTCCTCGGCCATTTGTTTGCAAATCTCTAGGAACACAATAAGGTCATCTAGGTATCTGGGAAACTTCAATGGAGCACCTTCAAATTCACCAATTCTTAAGTAAGAAAATTTATCAAATTGAATGTAAAAGCTCGCATATCTCATTATCAAGGACGTAGAGTCCAGAGAGAAGTGCACTTCTAATTTCCCTTCCAACCTCCTGGCAGTATCCATTAAGAAAATGCCATTGGCACGACGGTAATTTTCCATCCCAAACCGCTTGGTGAGTTGCGGAACAAATTTATATATACGCATACCAGGTATCGGGGCATCCTACATTTCCAACCCTAACCAAACATTTCTCTGAATAGCAACAAGATATATCAAGTAGGAGCACATGTGAAAAGTAGCACACTTTTGATAATTCAACAATTGCTCTTTCAAATGATGACATATAATTTCACCCCAATCAATAAAGACATCCTCCTCACAGATTTTCAAACTAAATAAACACATCCAGTTCTGAAATCTTTCAAAATCTCCATCACCAACGACAAGTGCAATAAAGTAATGGCATTAAAAGTTTCATCCTTAAAACGTGTCTTTTTAAGCTTAGGGGGTAATTGGGACTTACCTTTCCTTTCAAACTTTAACCAAGTTTTAGCCATTGAATTTTTGCACCAATCTTCTTTTTATCTGAAGAATTCATCAGCAATTGCATTAGACATTTTCTCAAATGGTAGGTCTACCGGGAGGCCGAGAGCTAGAGACACAGCTTCAGGAGTAACTTTGATAACCAATGACCCGTCCACTGCTCTAATTTTTTGCGTTTCAGGAATGTACCTCTTTGCATAGGTGACCACAAGTTCGAAACAATCTACTACTTCAGGTATTCCACTAGCATTATCCAAACCACTCACCACAAGCCTCTCATTCAACGCGGAAACTCCTGCGCTCTCCAAGTGCTCCCACAATTCTTTCAAATCTAGAGGTTTAATGTTTGTGTCTCTCACATTCAACAGGCGGTCTCCTATAGCAGTCTGCATAAGTTCTCAACTTTCAGGGAGATAAACATATTGAAATAATGAGAGAGATGAGTACGAAATACAATATGCAAATATAAGTGCAAATCTCCCACCATCTTGCATTTAAGTTGCCATCACATCTGCATGTACCGTATTTATGAAATACTCAATTCCCAATTTTTGAAAGAAGGAAATTGCTTTAAAAGGTGCACGCTTTTTGATATGATTAGACATCTCCAGGTTGTACGATGCCTCGAAATGAGTGAAAAAGAAGGCATGTCGCCAGGTTGCTTGGATTGGTAACTTGGTAACCAAAATCTAGAGTTGATAGGTTACGATAACCTCCAACTCCGCGACTTGCTTGAAGACAGCATGGGCGGACTATGACAAGACTTAAGTCGCTAACACATGAAGTTACGAAACTTGATAAACCGACGACTAGGTTACGAACTTAAAGAAAGTGGCGACATGAGTTACATAACTCAGGAAACCCGCGACAAAGGTTACGAAAACCGAGGAAACTGGCGACCTTTAAGAGATAAACTTAAGGTAAAAGACTTATAAGATAATAACAAGGACTTCAAAGAGGGTAAATAAGGAAAACAAAGTCGTGGCCTAAAATTTTAGAACATGAATAACAATAGGCAACCAGATGGACCTCTACATTACTCACCAGCCCAATGAAAATTCACTTCTCTAAAATCCATAGATAAACATTTCCCATATGAGTTTGACACTTGTAGACCAAGTTCATTCATTACTTGGAGTGACATGAAATTTGGAGATACACCTAAATCATGCATACAATTGTGGAGCAACCATCCATTTATAATCAAAGTGTTATAAAATGGGTCAACACTTAGCTTAATTTTCACCATTGAAGCACCAAGGTATACCACCACAGTCTCCTCCTTCTCTATCTTCTCTTATTTATTTTGGGGTGAATTTGGTTGTTTAGGAACATCAACATAAATGAAGTATAAAGCCCTTTCCCTATGCTCTAGAATCCTAGGAGAATTAGACAAAGGTAAATAAATCCTTACCTGGTTTAAAATTTGTCCAACATCACTTGGATTGTATGTTGGAAAAGGTGCACCCAATGCTATGGTCACCTGAATTGCATATGGAATGTAAGATATCACTTGATTTGAAGAAGAAATAACTATATTATATCTTACTTCCTTTCTAGTTTGAACATCTATAGGCATGTGGTTTGATGACATCCCCTTACCCTTTCTAGATTCCTTCAAATTAGCCATCTTTTCCCTTGGGATAATAGTACCACTTGTTTACACATCATGGTTTTGGACCTTTGATATGTACCTCTTGTTTACTTGTCACTCTAGACTTTTTCTTTTATCAACAACCTTCTTGGTCAAGATCTTTTGTTCATCCTCATCACTCACTTTCTATTTACCAATATCAACCCTTGGAACTATCACTTGGTTTATAACTCACTACCCTTGCAGTAGGGTAAGCCTACTTCTCAACTAATAACCACTTTTGACCTACATGAATGCTACATAAATAAGGGGTTTGATGTCCTTATTTGATACCTCATTCTCTTGTATGTCTATTGCATGAGATTGTTTAAATGATTGAAGTCATGAGTATAAAGTTGATATTAATATTGAATATCATTACTTTTATATTAGAAAATTTGGTCATTTAAACTAAGGTTTTTATGAATGTATTTCATCCTTTTGTTGACCATAGACCAATTCATCAAACTTGTCAATTTTGTCCTCATAATGCTTAGCACCACCATCTTCATTTGTAAATTCTTCCTCTCTACTCAAAGAAAGTGCAACCACATAATTTAAAGGATCATGAGGTAGGAAACAAGGCTCATACCATAATTTATCCTCCTAATAATTCACATGTAAGACCCCACCTTGCATTTGATTAATTAAAACCCTAATATGTTTTATGTATTTCCAAATAGATGGTAATATGTATTGTGGATGATAAATGGTGTGATTATTTTACAATATTCTTGCATTTTGTTCTGATATTCTATTGATGTGTCATGGAGTTAGGACTCATAAATTGTGAATATGAGTTGAAATTGTAAATGAAATTGTTGTACAATTAAATCTATTTCAGCTATCAGATTAATGTGATATAGATTGTTGCTTATGGTTTCATTGGTAATGTGCAGGAAAGGAAGAGTGTTAGTACGAGAAGGGAAGACCATTGAGAACACATCAAAAAGGCATCTTCTTGTGATCATGAATTTGACCCCCCCCTTTTTTGGGGCTTAAAAATAAATAAAGTTGATATGCTGGTAAATTAAGGTGGTGAGGGTTGATTGATTATGTGTTATGTGGGTGTAAGTGGGGGCTAGGGGTTAGGAACCCATGTCCAAGTGTGAAAACTCGGATGGAACCTTAAGTGGGTCTTTAAAGAGGGTTGTTGGTCAATTTCCTTGGTTGGGATGCAAAATTAAACCCCCTAGGGTCTATACCATAGTGGTAGGGGTCAAGTGGGCATATAATAGTGCCCCAAGGACATGATTTGACCCCTAAAAAGTCTCATAATGGAGGGTGACGAGTTTTGAGGAAAGGATAGGATGGGGAAATGGAAGGGTTGTCCAAGTGCATGTTTCCTCTTTAATAAAGAAAAGACTCATTGATGGAGGTAGGTATACTCCACACCTTCCCATCCAAAGGTTGCAAGTTGGATTTTCTATATATTTTGGAGAAGAAGAGGAAGAGGGCGTCACCCACTTCTCCTCTTGGAGAACTTGAGTGGAGATGGTGGAAAGAAAGAGAAGAGGAGAGGAGTCCACCTCTTGGAAAGGTAGTGATCAAGGTGGCTAGCTTGGAGAGGAAAAATGGATAGAAGAGTTCAATCCCTTCATCTAATAAAAAATAGATAAGTTCTTCTTATTTTCAATACCCTTTGTTTATTGGTAGTAAGAAAGTGGCAATTGAATAGATCGTGGTTGAAGGTAGAAGGTAGAGAATCTAGATGCATGAAATTTGTGCTATGTTAGTCCTATTCTTTTGTACAAATGAGAAGTGACACCATTTATCATTCGTGGAGCTAAACGAATTCCTTGCTCGGGAGTATGGCTAGAGCCCATGAGGCTCCATGATGCCATTACGGTAGGGTGGAGAGCAAGCCCAAATGGAATGGTTGACATTAAATTGTTTTTCAATGTAATGCTATAAAGATGAAAGTCTTAAATAAATGGTTTTTGATGTAATATGAAGCAACAGAAAATAAAAAGTCCCATTATTGTGTTGTTTCCATGGAGAAATTTTAATTGGTTTTAGGAGATTCACAACTAGCATGACACTCTTGTCTGTCAGTGTAAGCACCCTTATTTGTAGTGTGAGAAAAAAAAAAATATTCGTCTACATTTATGTGATGTTGTGGAAAATCAATAAATACCTATGTGCATGTGTAATTTTGTGTGCATCTATGTATTCGTTCTCTCCTGATGTGGCCCGGATATGTGAAGTCATTTCTGTTGAGTCTATGTAAAACTGGTGTAGACCCAATGCAAATTTTAAGCTGGTAAAAACAAAAAAAAAAAGACGGAAATAATATATAATGGAAGGCAACGTAATTTATTTTGGAATTCATTTGAATGTTCCAGAATAGTCTGGCATGTAATATATACAAAAAAATAAATTAGATATGGATTAGCTAGAAGTAACTCTTAAAAATAAAAGTGTCTGATCATGAGAATCGCCACCTCTCACCGCTTGGGATGTGAAGCCCAACGGTCATTTGACTCTTCATCTCCTCCCAACTCTTGAGTTCATAGCTGAATATGAGTGTATAAGTATAGCTCATGTATTGTGTTGTATCATTGGTTAATATAAGATTATTCCCTGCTTTCTTGGTGGACGTAGCCATTTATGGTGAACCACGTTAAAACTTGTGTTATGTTGTTATGCTGTTATGTTATGTTGTGTGACTTCTAATTCTTGTTTTTATCTGCTCCTTTAATGCTCCACAATTGGTATCAGAGCTCGGTTAGAGCCAAGGAGCAAATATGGAAGATAGTGTACTTCTGTTAACCGAAGAAGAAATTGAAACAGATGCTTGGGTGTTAGATACGGGAGCTTCGTTTCATGTTACTTCGTGTAAGGAATTTTTCAAAACCTTTCAAAGCGGTGTTTTTGGTAAGGTCCTTCTTGCAGATAATAAATCTCTTGATATTGTTGGCATAGGAGATGTTTTGTTGAAACTAACAAATGGAAAAAGTTGGTTGTTAAGGGATGTTAGGTATGTCCCTCAACTGAAACATAATTCAATTTCAGTTGGGCAATTGAGTTCTCAAGGATGTGGAGTCACTTTTGAACTAAGTAGATGGAAGGTGACAAAAGGAGCCCAAGTGATTGCAGAAGGCAACAAATTAAACACTTTATATGTGTTGGAGAGTCACAATGAGGTGGGCGTTGCGAAGGCAATGGTGGATAGTGACATGGAGCCCTGGTTTAAGAGGCTTGGTCACATGGGCAAGGAAGGTCTTGAGAATTCGCACAAAAAGAACCAATCTCCGAAGTTGAAATCAATGAAAGGTAAGAAGAGGGTCACGTTTGATCTTCCAGAGGAGTGAGAAGAAGTGAGGAATTCCTTGAAACGTAGGGTGAGGAATTATGATCACAATTCCACAAGTAAGAAGTTAAAAGCACAAGTAGTGCCTCGTGAAGAAATAGCTTTTGCTGCTGTTGAATGTGGAATTTCGTTGATGGAAATAGATGAAACTCCCCTCGTTGCACAATCTATTGCAGAAGTCACTCCAATGGATGAAGATATGCCATTTATTGAAGCAGAATTGCATGCAGGTGAAGCTAGAGAGGCTGAGAGTGCAACGGTGGCCGATTTGGAAGACTCTGAGAAGAAAGCCCTGCAGGCTGGTAGTGGCGGGAAAGGTCCAGACAGTGAAGTTGACAAGTCTGGGAGCTTTGGAGTATATGGGGAATCTAGCGGGATCGGTCTAGAACCCACTCCTTCTGAAGAATCTGTTATTGCCGTAATCACAAAGGCAAAGGACCTGCTTGCAGGCGACGATGCAGTAGGAGACCATTTTGTGAAAAGAGTCGTGGAGGTTGCTAATGCTTCCCAGATTGAAGAGGTTATTGATGTTTCCCAGGGAGAGGAACACAATGAGCCTGATGTGGAAGGAGGCACTTCTTTTGTGGAGATGGCCATCAGAATTGATTTGGGGTCGAGGCAATCATGTGTGAGGCCCATAGCCAGAGTTAGTGCCGAGAAGGATGCACATCAGCACATTGAGGATGAATTAGCTCCTGAGTTGGAGAATCAAGAAGATCTTGATATAGACGATGTTGTTTCTTGCCACGAGTCAATGTTTGCAGGGGAGGCATTGCAAGAAATGGCAGGCATAGATAAGCCATTGCAAGAAACGGCAGGAAGAGATGAGCTGTTACAAGACACGGCAGGAAGAGCCCAACCACACTTGGAGCCAATCGAGCAAAGGGGTTTCGACTATTGTGAAATAGAGTTGGAGTTGAAGCGTCGGCTTCAAACGCAGCAATCATCTGTTCATTCGCATCCTTCACAAGTCATTTCATTGCAACCACATTCACCACAGCCATCACAAGATAATGTGCAGGATCATTCAGCACAGCCTTCAACTTTGAATGCCCCACCTCTAAATCTTTATGCACAACCTCCTACTATGTCTCTACTGCCTCTCTCTCTCTCCACGCGGGTTCTACCCGATAGTTCTTCCTCATCGCAACATTTAGGTGATCATTTGCAACCCTCTCAAGCTCCTACGCCTTCCTTATATGTCTATGTGCAACCTTCATTGGTAGATATCGACAGAGAAGGGATTGCCTCTACAAAGGATGATGCCAAGGTGGGAGATATAGGGGAGAAGACAAAATTTCAAGAAAATGATTCCAGCCCTGCCATGAGGAGGAAGCGAAGATGTGAAATATTGGCGTCTTCTCCTATCGGGTCTGTGGTTTTGAATGCAGGGCATGACAATTTCAAAAAGGGAACATGTTCAATGTTGGGTAATGACCTTTTGACACTAGGCAGAGGCAGGTGGTCATTGTTGCCTTTTGTCACAGCTAATAAGCAGCCTATGAGTACTGCCACGCTGCATTTAGAACATGCTTTTCAGTGGGCGTTCAAGGGAGGTGCCCTTGCAGAGGAGAGGCGACCAGTTTATTCCAACAGCCAGAAGGGTTATGTATGCAGCTCAGCTTACTGCCAAACCAAGGCTTCTGGAGCCTGTATATCTTGTAGGAATTCAGGCTCCTGATATGATAATAAAATTTCATATCATGGGAATAATACTCTAGATGGAACCTGAGGAAATAAAAATAAATGAAATAAGTGATCACTAGAAAACCCCATATCAGAATCACATTAAAAAAGAGTCACACAAATAATACATGGGATCCATTGTAGGTGCTCAGCCCGGTTCATCTTAGATTAAGAAGGAAAAAAAAAATGCTGGGGAATTTATTATTAATTAGCTATCAAATGCATATAGTGTTTTTCTCTTACAACGCTGATTTTGGGGATGCTCTTTTCAGTCGTTCCTCATCACTTACACATTTACCTTATATTTATTAATGAGTGGTATGTAAATCTTCAACCGTGATAATTTAGTGCAAACAATATAGGAATGTCATATCAGCACCCACTCTTCCTTGTGTAATCCACCAAACTAATGTTAGATTTTGAAGCAATGTAATTGCACTGTAGAATTATGTCTGGTCGGGATAGAAGTTAGTTACCTTGAGTCATGAGTAGTGCGAGAAAAAAAAGACCAGTGAGCCTCCATTGTATTTCCCTATTTTCAAATGCCATAGAAGAAACTAAATGAAAATTGGTTCCAGTAAAATTGCAGCGACACCTCTCCTAGAGGAGGGATTATGTTGAATCATATTTAAAACCAGTATTGAAAATGTAGGGGTGTATGGTCACTAAAAACACACTCTAAAAACAAACAAAAAAACCAATTTGTATGATTAACAATATGCATATCCTCTCTTGGAGTCTCCATTGGATTCGCACAGCTGGAGAATTCAAAAATAGCAACATGGCAGGCAAGTGCAGATCAAAATTCAAGGCTTAAATAAATCATACCAAATTCTAGGCCATAAGTTTTATACGATTTAGCTACTGAATGAATGAATGAATGAAAGATTTTAATGATGTTCGCGAGACTAAACAGTCTATGGGACCCAGGCACAACTTAATTTTCTTTCATGCTCTTTTCTAAATCAGATCTCCTACTATTGATTTTGACTATAAGGTTGGCCGTCTGGTTGATCTTATCCTCCTCAAATAATTGCTGCATATCGTCCATACACAAACTATTTGCATATTGTTTACGGATGTCTTCATAAGTTGTGCATTCCATGAAGAAGTGTCGCTCCATCTTAACCACCCCCTTATTGCAGAAAATGCAGGTTCTTTCTTCCCATGTTTCCTTAGGAGACTTCCATCTACTACCCAATGTTTCATTCTCAAAAGGGATTCATAAGCGAAGAGGGAGTACAAATGGATAACTTGATGAGGTTTAATGACTTTGGCATGAGGGGGTACGGTATATTATTGGACCAAACTCTATTGAACCAAGGATATATGAATGCCAGACCTTTCGATTTCTCTTACCTTCTTTTTGCCTTCATAAATGGTCATAATGCTTCTCTGTATTTTCTTTTTATACTACTATACAATTTTTCTTCCATCATGCCAATTGTAACAGCTGTTCTTACATCGGATTTCATGATATAATTAATTGATAGGTATGGGCAACTTCTCATTGAGATTCATTGAATATGAAGTCGTTGGTCCACAATCTTTCTCCTCTGAGAAGAATCTGCGCCCATCCTATGGGATTGCCATTTATGTCCCATCAATATCTTTGGGTTAGGAACTCATAAATAGATCGTATTTCAGCATAGAACAAGTCTGACAAGAGATCCGTCAAGAAGCGATTACCATTAAACTGACGACTTTGGATGACGGCCACAGGCTACACTATAAGATAGCCGGATACGACCACCTACTCTCTGGCAGGCGTGTGAGATGGGCTCGCTCAACCTACCTTGCGTCCTCTGACAGCAATTATGCTGCTATTTATTAAATGCTCACCAACCTATCTCTGCAGTTCACCCGCGACTACCTATGCTCACCAACCTATCTCTGCAGTTTTTTGTGGGTGATCAATCTGCTCTGTTTTCCTTAGTGTTTCTATGTAGGGTGTCGTGCAGTTTTATAGAGGAGGCTTTGCTTAATTAATGGCTAGTTATTTTATAAGTTACTGCAAAGGTTGGAACAGCCAAATGCTATTATTGTAAGTTAGCTTCTCCTTCTTGAGCTGAGAATGGAAATTAAAATAAAATAAAATGAGAGAAGAGGTATAACTTAAAGCAGAGAATGGAACAATATTGTCATGCCTAACTCTTATCTTTTCCTTTGTTGTTGCAAGGAATGGCATCCATGCTGTTGCAAAATAAATAAATAAAAATATAGTATTGTTTAATCTAGGCACCTCCTAAACTTCCAACTGTTAATTGTCATAAAATATTATGAGATATATTTTTATTAATACAAAGGTCCTCTGTTGACTCCTTACGTTCGCTAAAGAAAAAAAAGACCATAGTGCTGGAACAGAAAAACAAAAAAAAACAATACGGTGAATTTTAAAATAAATGGATGTAATGTTCTAACGGCAATATAACATCCTACTAAAATAAGATCGAATGAAAATATTCAAGATTATAAGTTAGAAACGTATGGCCTTTTCTTTTAAAAGAGGAATTTTTTAAAAAAAGGGAAAAAAAACATTTCAAGTCAATCTATAAAGGAAAGACTTAAAAGTTAGAAGGAGGCTTACGTGGCCTTTAGTCTAGAAAAATAAAAGAAAAGTTAAAACAAATATAATGAATTTAAGGAGGATTTATAAAATTAAGAATTTTAATATATTTTTAGAATTTAAGATATTTTTTAGTTTAAGTTATTGTTTATTAAATGTTATAATTGTATAAGTAAATATTCTTTAAAAATAAAAATGTTAAATTATTCATAAATTTAAACAATAGGTTAGTGATAAATAAAATTGCTATTTTGCGTGAAATTGGGTGAGATTATCATTGTCTTTGATATCTAAATTATGATTTAAAATTATCATTATTACCACCTCAATCACACTTTGGTGATGTTGTTATTATTAACATTATATGTGAATTCTTGATAATGTTCTTGTGTAAGAGGGTAGTTGTGATGTGTTTTTCTTCCTTTTTTTGTCAAGCCGTCGATTAAATAATACCATCGTACCTATGTCCAGATGTGAATCCAATCAAAAATATGAGAAAGGTCTAACTAGTAGATGAAATAGTAATAGTATTGTCACCTAAGAATAAATGTTGATAAATTGATGATTTTTTTAAAATGTTATCATTGGCTTATCAATTTGATGAGGTTAGTATTTTAGTAGGGAACCTTATTGCTATTAATAAAACTATCCTAGGTATTTTAAGCTATAACCATAAGATGTATCATAAACTCAATACTAAACAACAAGAATTATATTTCTATTTAGTAATATTAAATTTGATCGTTTTGTTATTACTAATCAATAGGAGATGTATGTGTTATAAATGGTAATATGAGTATTACAACACTATAATAATAACATTGTCTTTAAAATTATCAAATAGTAATGTTATTGTTTCATAATGGGAATCAATGATATCAATGATGATATGTTGTTGTCAGTATCAATTTTGTTATAGATTTTGTAACAAGAGGAAATATATCCATTATTGATAATAACTCTATTTGGTACTTTGTTCCAATCGTCGTTTTCCTACCTATTCAATAACTTGTTTTCAACCATGGAAGTAAGAGGGGATAACATTGTTGGGAACATTAGGCTTAGGATGAATGACTTTAGTAAGCGATGCACTATGTAGTACGAGCACCTCCTCTTGATATGTATAGTATGCTTTCTTGTGTGTGTATGGTTGACATTCACTATTGTATTTTAACATTATTTAAAAATAAATAAATAAAATTGTTGGGTTTTTTTTCTAGTGAAATTTTCAGGCATGACATCAAACGCTCCCTCCTTAAAGGATCTGGTGTGTCCTTGTCATGTTTTTGAAACTTCACATATTTTGTGGCAGCCCACTCATCATCTTTTTGTGGTCTTTTGGACCAATATTGTATATGGCCTATTGTGTAAGCATTGCCCTTCATTTAAATGTATGGATGCACTATGAGGTGGTAGCTCCTTCTTGTTTCATGCCACCTTATAGTAAAAGTCTTTCTTGGCTCCCATTAGCTTATCCATAGTTGAAAGAGAATTATTCATAGCAATCCTATCTAGTTGTGACAACTTCACATGAAATATTTTTAGTTATTTACCATATGCCCTTATATTGCTCTAAATTTTTATAGAAATTGCATATATTTCTTTAAATGTTTGAGGATTTTTATCTCTTAAGCAATATCCAATCTTAGAATCAAATGCACCACAATACAATACAAGAAACATTGACTCATTAGGTGTAAGGCATTGAGGTACCTTTTCTCATAGTGAGGATGAACCAACTATTGAAGTTCATCGTCATTTCATTGATGCTCTTTTTTATGGTGGTGAGCTCATGGATAGTGAACTTCAGGATGATCTTGTCCTCGTATTGCATTTTCAAAGCATCTATAAACTCTTCTCAAGAATAAATACTATTGTTTGGGAGATTCCTATACCACTCTTTTGTGCTCTCTTCCAAGGAATGCACAAACAACTTCATCATTACATCCTCATCCTCAAATTTATACTCATTGGTGATGTTAGTGAAATACCTTAGGTGCTCTTCTCCCGTCATTGCATTATCACCTTGAAACTTTGGGATCTTTCCTTTGATCTCAATGGGATTGGATTTGGATAGTTTGGGATGTCAAAAAAATCAAGTTGCATGCACCTTTATGCTTCTAGAGGATGTTATAATGGTGTAAACCTTTGAGCCTATATTTTAGGATTAGTCCTTATATTATGTCCCACATTCTAATGCTATATGTTTTTCTTATTTGGAGGAAAAAATTATGCACCTACGAGTTAGGAATATTTTGTGCATTATATTGGTTCCCTACCTACTGTTGAGTAGATTGAACACATGATTGAGTTAGCTAATCAATTTTAGCTTGAAGTTTTTTTCTACTCTACCTAAATCAAATTAAGTCTAACTATTCATCCAAAATGTTTTCTCTTTCATTGGCCTCATTTTGTATTTGTTTATTGACATAATGGAAGGTTTGATCTAATAGAGATCTATTAGAACATGTAG
The DNA here is from genome assembly GCA_007258455.2 of Sequoia sempervirens. NCBI lineage: Eukaryota > Viridiplantae > Streptophyta > Pinopsida > Cupressales > Cupressaceae > Sequoia > Sequoia sempervirens. The sequence continues at coordinate 310,158,489 of VDFB02105785.1, read as the reverse complement.
GTGAAAATTGCTATTGATCAACTTGGTGTGTGTCCATGATTTGATCAACCATGCCATACATCCTGACATACATGTTTTAATGTTAATCCCCACTTGTTCTATCAATTGTAACATTTTTTCTTTTTACATCATATTTAGCAAGGTTGATTATTTTTCTTCTGAGAATTTGATCAATTGAATCAATAGAAGTATATTGACATTGATCTCTTAGGTCTAAAAATACATCGCCTCTACTTTAGGTGCTTACTTTCTCTTGGTTTTTCCCCTAAAGGACCACCTCCATACTTTTTTTTCCACCCCAAAAGTTGTTAAGAGGTTAAGAGAAACTAACCATATTACTTTCTCAATTTAGCTTATTCAACATTATTCTAATGAGTATGTCCCTTAAGTCCCTAGTAAGTGAATTAAATAGGTACAAGACATATATTCACACCAACACCCCCCCTTAAGTGCAACTTAGGGAAAAGATTATTGTGCAAATGATGCAAAGAGACTATGGAGATGGGTCTCGGCTATGAGGCCATGTTAGGTACCCATATACAATGCAAATGAAATTTCTCACAAACAAAGAAAAGGAGAAAACACAATTGGAAAAAAATCCTTTCCAAAAGAGAGAACAGAAAAAAGCAAGATGATGTATGAAAGACTCCATGATACCCCCCAAGCACTACACCCATCATGTATATACAATCAATCACCCCCATAAGAGAGAAAAAGAGAGACAAGATATCCCCCCACAATGTGTAATCACTTGCAAATATGGTAAGTGTCTGACAATAAAACATACTCCAATGTCTACAAACAATGTTTCTCCCCTTCAGAAGAAGATATACCAAATACAAATGTAGGAATGCTTCCCATTCCGAATAAGAATTGGTAGGAAGTGGAATCCATATGTATTGTGTCTATGAAACATGCTCACGTGCTACCAAGTTCTTGGATGATGATGATGATGATGGCGCCACAATCCAATTAGGTGCATACCCAATCACAACAAACTATGACAAACTAGGAACAAATGGAAATTGATCTTGAATAAACTTTAAAGAAAAAGATGAAGTGGCAATATTTGATCCATGACTATCATCAAATAGGAGAGATAACCCCTTAAATTGGTCTTCAACATATGAAATATGAGACTCCACAAACAAATAAGCAATGTCGGATAAATAGGAATCCCAATCAGAAAGAGAAACAAATACATGTTGCAATGAATCATCAACAAAAGATGAATGTGTGATCTCAATTGGAGAAGTAGGAGCTGCAAGAGTAGTCTCTGGATCATCAAGATGCTCTAGTTCTGCATCATATTCAAACTCCTCTAAGGTCTTATCATCATAAGGTATGTTGTCAACATCATCAAGTGGAATGAGGCAATCTGAAGCAGGATCGTCTAGGAATGGAGGCATGTGTGGATCTCCAAAAATCTCCCAAACTTTGGTCCAAATTGTGCGTGGGCATGAGATTCCTGAAATATTATGCCAAGTCTCTCTAAGGATGCTTGCACTGAAAGTAGAACCAATCAATCATTTAATATGATCATTTTTATTACCCCAAATATGTTTCTTATATGTTATTTCTAGCTCAGGTACGAGTCCATAAAGATGAAGCAAAATATTTAGCCACCTACAATGTGCTTTTATGCCTTTTTTCCATGACTCATAATTATCGTTAATCAAAATTATTACAAAAGGATGAGTTGCATAACCCATGATTACAATGATGATATAATTCTCAAATGATTAAATCTGATATCCATCCATACAATAGATCTGAAATGAAGTACAATGATCAAAACAACACCCTTCCAACTGTCGAAATATCTAAGTAACCTCTAGTATACCCACCAGGAAAAAATTGAAATCACAATATACTTGGGACAAAAATGGAAAAAAGTGCATGGATGGCTGAATAAAGGTCCTCAATACCTTTCCAATGTCGCAAGAATCGTAAAAATTGGAGATCGTGGCAAAAAATTATGAGCTTAGGAGCCAAAAATAAGATTTGACTTCAATCAACATTAAATGCCACCAAACAATTTTTTTTTGAAAAATAACCTATATCAGTGGAAAATTCACAGTGCTAGATTTTTAGAAATATTTTGTGTCAATTTTTTTTCCATATGGATCAAAAGTTATAGCAATTTGAAAAAAATCCCTAGTTTAGGGCTTAGGGGCATAAATCAAGGTCCTGGGGGTTGAGATTTTTGACACCCGGTTGCTAATAGGACTATAGGGCCATTCCACAAAATTAAAAGCATGTTGTAAAGGTAATGTAACTGCAACCATTAAAATAAAATGTTGACGCTTAATATTTTTTTAAACTTGATTAAAATATAAAACAAAGTTTCCTTTTTAATATAAAACTTGTGATTCATAGATAATTTTGTACCCATTGGTGAAGTTATAGAGTAGTACGTAGATAGATGCGACATGACTACATAGGACAAGGAATATTCCCTGTGACAGAGGATATTCTAGATACCTCAAAATATTCCATCAACATTGATAGACTTGAAAACTTGCGATGTGGCACCATATGATATGGTCGTCGTACAACTGTATAAATTTTTGGTGACAGAGCTAAAAAAAACCTTTAATGTCCCCAGAAAAAAGGTGTCCAAATTTCATAAATTTATAGTTGATCTTTAGGCTCTTAGGCCTTTCAGACATAATGGCAGGGTTGGATTTGGCCCAAAGTTCCCCAAAATTTTAGCTACCCCAAAATATGGCAAGTAAACCCTCAAAATGAAACCTTCATAGATTAGGAAAAACATAACCAAATTTGATGAAATGAAAGGTGTTGTACCCAAAATAAATTTTTGGCATTCTTCTTAAGTTGAGCTAAATCATGTAAAAATGCTATCAAAAGTCTGTTTTAGGTCAAACCAAACATAAGGTCTTTGTGGGTTTATGTCAAGGAGCATATGTGCAAAATTATGAAAAATTGAAAATTAGGGTTTCATACCCCTATTTTTAGGGAAACCACTAAAAATAGGATCTTCCCGAAAATGATTGAAAATACTTTTGATACAATTAATCGACTTCACGATCACACTGGTCAAGTCAAAATCATCAAAAGACATGTTTTACTTTGGTGGGTCTATTTTTGTTTTTTAGGAACAAAGTTAGGAGCTCCACAACCATTAATGGCAGATTGGCCAGTACTAGGTGCTGAAAGCTAAGCTTCAAAAGCTTCAATGATGCAACCATGGCAGAAAAGGATTAAAAAGATGTTGTTTGACGAAGGAGATTTTGAAAAATGAGAAAGGCCAAAATTTGGCTCTTTGGAAATACTACCAAGGAGAATTTAGGCACATGTGCTAAAAGCGCCCTTACGGAAGAGGGGCACCCTTGAAACTTAGGTGCCAAATGTAGCTACTTGATTCCTCCAATACAATCATTCTCTATGTCCTCTTGCTGGCTCGACAATGAAACATTCAGTGAAAACATCTGATGAAGTGATCACTGACAATTATCTGCAGAAGGAAAAGAGGCTATTATGAAGAACATCCAAAATGACTGCTTAGCATGGAGAAGGGGCCCTTGCTGAAGAAAGGTGCCCCTGAATGGGGTGATGAAGATGTCACCTGTCGAGAAATGTTGTCTTCGTGAATTCTATCCAACTTTGATCCAGTTTCACAATGAATACATCAACAAACTTGCGAGATGAGTCAAACAATTGTAGTGATTGATCAACTGAGGAAGCAATCAAGCAGAAAATGCAAAAAAAGGATACTGAAATAAGAACACTGAAAAATGTGCCAAGTATCAAGAAAAAGCACCCTTACTGAAGAAAGGCACCCTTTCTTTTGGGGACTCAGATATTGTCAGATGGTTGAAGGACTCCCAAGATGATCTTCTCCATTTGGATCAACCTCAACAATGAAACCGTTAGTGAAGGATTCTGGTAATGGCAATCATCTGATGACGGAGATCAAACTGAAGCATTTTTCAACATAAGATAACTGATCAAAAAGAGAAAAATCGCCCCTACTGAAGAAAGGCACCCTTGTTTCTTGAGAGCTTAAACTGACTTTCAGTGGCTGGGACACCAATCATCCTTTTCCGGACTAAGCTGGTCACATAATGAATTATCAAGCAATATTGTCTGACTCATCAGTCAATGAGGATATCAAATCAAAGCATGGAAGGTGTAAATAGAGAAGTTGAAGAACAAACATTGAAAATTGACTAAGGAAAGTACAAAAGTTCCCTTGCCGAAGAAAGGCGCCCAATCTTTTGGAGCCTCAAACTTAGTTTTTTGGCTTAGCATCTCGTAGACACATCTCTTCAGCACAAATCCAACTCAAAAGTGAATCTATCAGTAACTGCTCAGGATCAACTGATCAATCTAGAGCGAAGATCACACATAGGTCATTCAACATAGAAAATGATAAAAAGGGTTCAAATCTTGAAAAGGACACCTAAAATAGTCAAGGCATGTTTTGTTGACCAAATAAGAGATTTTGGAGGAAAAATTATTTCAAACAACCCACAATTAGTGGGATTTAGCATTGGAAACTCAAGATCAAGCCAATTCCCTCCAAAATCATGAGTTGACATCTAAATTTGATGCTTTCAAGCATCAATCACTATGTCTCAAGACTAGGCGTCCCATTTCATTATTCTTCTTTTGCAGGTTGAAGGCTAAAGCGACATATAGCTCTCCAAGGGATCTTTTCAAGATTTGATAAAGGGTTCTTACCATTCTTCATTATTTTTAAGGATCAAGTGGCATAGAAGGATAAATTCTCAGAGGTTGCATCCAGAGGTAGATTTTTACAAGAGGAAAACAAATGACTTCCAATCTTCCTCTTGTCTACTTCCTCTCTTCTATCTTAAAATTCTTGCATGTCACAAAAAACAACAGGCTATCGCATATTTGATCAATTGGGTATGATCAACATAATTTTCCAGTAAAGCCCATCTCTTCAATTTTTTTGGAAACAACAAACTTGCTGCCCCTATTTTTAGGGATTTTTCGGAAAAGTCTCAAAATAAAAAATCTAAGGAACTAGGTTTGTTCAAAATTGGAGCACTAACAAAACCCATGCATTAGATTTTTTTTGGAAAAATACTTCTCGGCGAGTGGCTATTTTTAAGGGTTTTCAGGAGTTATCTGAACATATCCATGTTTATAGTCAATAGTCAAGTTTTTCAAATGCATAGCCGAATGTGAAAGGTATTCATTCCAAACACAGAGCCACCACTGGTTACTACCACATTACCATCCACATTCCATACTAACAAGGCTAGATGATGTGGCTGCACAGAAGACTGAAGCACCACAAGATAGTAAACGACTAGTCAAAGGAGCTGTTGAATCAAGATGATGAGGTGTTAGACACTTAGTTGGGACGTCCTACCCTCCAAATGGAATTTATGGAACTTAAAGTTGACTTGATGCCTCATTCCAAGTCAACTAAAAAAGACACTAAATGTGTATGGAGTTAACTTGATGCCCCTTTCCAAGTTAACTCCACATCCCATAGATCATGCATTGTTAGATCTCACTAATTGAGGATGTCTAATTGACTTCCATAATTTGTGGATCTCAAATATCCACTAAATGTGGATGTCTATTTTGGAAGCATACTGTGTATTAAAGTTCACCTTTAGTTTAGTTTCAGTCAACTGAAGTAGTTTCCAGTTAACTCTTTGTTTAGTTTCAATTAACTGAAGTAGATTTCCAGTTAACTAATTGCTCGCCTAGTTTTAGACATAGGAATAAATATTGCTGATTGGCAAGAACTCAATGTTAACTCAAGGAGATTTTAGGGTTGCCTACTCCATTTAGTTTTATAAATAAGAGCCTTGGACTCATTATTTGTTTAACCTTTACTACTATGCAAAATTGTTGTGCCATTGTTGCCACAAGTTTGAAAGTGATTATTTGTTCACTCTTGGAAGAGAGTTAATTGGTTTGATGAGCAATTGTGCATGATTTTGTGCCTTTGCATTTCCCAATCTTTGTAACTCGTTGAAAAGATTTGAAGAATAAAATTAGAAGGCACTTGCATTTTGATCCAAATGTTTGAGTCCTTTCAACATTTTGTGTTAAATAGCTTATTGTTTCAACTCCCTGCTCGGATAGGGGTTCCTCTTCCTTGGATATTTGTTATTAATAGTTATCGTGTGATGTTGTTTAATGGATTGACTTTCAACCTATACTTCAGACAGGGATTCCTCCTCCTTAGCAAGTTTTTCGGCCAAGTCATCGTAATTTGTTGTTTCTAGCAAGCTGTTTCCTAGCCTATACCTCGGACAGGGGTTCCTCCTCCTTGGCAAGTCAAAGACCGAACTTACCATAAAGAGTGTTTTATTGTATAAAACCTTATCCCAGCGTATATCTGAGAGTTCAGAGCCTTAACCATATTCTAAGGAGACAACGAATTCAAGTGATCCAACCAATCTATTCCCGCTCCTATGCTGTCATGCTCTGTTTATCTTGAGGAGATAGGATAGATTAAAAGCTAGTTTAATCGTAGTTAAGATCTACAAAAACTAGAGAAAATCTTAGCTACGATGCATTGTGTTTGTGCACCCTTGTGTCCTATTGCTGAGTATAAAAAGATAGGAACCTTAGTCTACTCTACCCTTTCTACACATTACATCAGGAAAGAGGGATCTTCCTCTCTATAATTTGAAGGAGCAGTACTATAACACTTGCAATAGCTGACCATTTCCAATAAGCACTCCAGAGGTGCTAATTGAAACACTAACAGTTTTCTGGCACCCATCATGGGGCAATGAATCACAAAACTTCAAGAAAAAGCTAAGGCTTTTATGTCACGGGAATGACTATCTGGCGTCCTTGGGCCCTAGTAGAGCAACTTGATCTTGCTCCAACAACTCTCCAACCAAATCTCACATATATTGAAGGAGAGCACTCAGACATCATCAGAAACTTGCACATCTTCATTTTTGAAAAGAATACATCACCTACTTAGTGGAGAGCCACAATTATTACTCTGGACGAGGAAGAAAGAAAGGTTGATCTTGCAGTCGAGAGACCAATATTACCACCTCCTGTGTGGCAGTAAGCATCCTGGATCACTGAGTATATATGAGGAGGAATCCTCTTTTTCAAGAAGAAGTCGAAGAAGCATCCGACACAGAGCAGACCTACCAAGAGGTTTGAGAACACTTTCTAGAAGAACCACAACAAGAACCTCCTACTCAAGTAATGGCCGACAATGTTAATATCAATAATGATAATGGCTGTACTAATGGTAACAATGGCAATGGCAATGGAAACAATGATAATGGAAATTATGACAATAACCTTTTTGACAATGGTTGAATTGTGAGAGTTGTAAGATGTCCTGCCCCACTACCATGGGGTAACAACATAGGTCTGTTGGCCCTGCAAGGTAACCATGAACTTCCCAAGGGATCACAGAAGCACTTCCCAAGATTCTATGACAACAAGGCTAGACGCCCCGATGAGCATATTTCAGCGTTCACAACAACTTGTTCCATTATGTGTGTACCACATGAAGACATCGTCGTTTGAATCTTTGTCAAAAATCTTGAGGCAAATGTTGTCGACTGGTTCAATCACTTGCAACCAGGTATCATAAGAAACTTGGAGGACATGAGTGAAAAGTTCTTGGCCAGATTCAAACCTATCGAAGACAACCATCAGTTGTTTTCTTGATTATCAAACTCTAAGATGGAGCCTACAAAAATGATGAGGGAGTTTGTAGCAAGGTTTAATCGTCTTGTTACATGTCTTTCCCACACACTCAATCCATCAGATGAGATCCTGATGAGCAACTTCATCAACGCCCTTCCCTCAGAGATAGTCTTTTTCATAAAAGGAAGTCATGAAGAGGACTTGTTAGTCACACAAGAGAAGGCTATCGAGCTCAAAGATCAGATGATCACCACAGGGAGGATGAAGGACGATGCTATCAGACCACTAGTCTAAGCATCAGTAGATCCATTGCTCCAAAAGGTAGCAAATAAGGTGACCATCCTAAAAAGACAGTCACCTAATCAAGGGAAGCAAGCACTGCCCACACCACCACCGTATCAACAACAACAACAGTACCAGCCTCACCAGCAGTACCAGCCTCAACAAGAATATCAGCCGAAGAAAAATAATTTCCAATCTTTCAACAACTTCAAGCCTAAGTTTTCAGGACCTTAGCCAAGACAGGAAGAGTCTAAAAAATCTAATGTGTTCTGCTATTTCCATGACTTAGATGAACACATCAGATCCTCATGACCTGAGAATCAAAGGATGAATCATATAATGGGATATGCCGAGGATGCATCTCCAAGCCCAAATTCAGTACCTTCAAATGTGAACGTTGCTCCACCACAAACGAACAACTTCGATGGCGACTCCATAACGAGATACTTTCATTGCGAACCTGTAAATCAAGAAGAAGAAGACTACCGTCAGTACTCTCTCGCTGTTAACCATGAGAAGTTATTGACACCAATTTTTACACGTGCCCAACACTTTAAAGCACAAAAAGAAGAAGAGGAGAGATGGAAGTCCAACGAAAAGGGAAAAGAAGCTTCCACTTCTAATCCCAAGTCTACACAGGAGAACGTCATACCAATTGCCCAAGATCCACCTTCGGCGAATTTTGACATTGTGACGTCTATGATGAAGACAAATGTAAAAATTTCACAGCTGGAGTATCTCCAGGACCATCCCTATCAAATGGATTGGATTCTCAAGGTAGTACAGAAGCCGACTGTCATACAACCCACGTTGCTGGAATCTTTCGTACCAATGGGACAAAATCCAAAGCCCTTCTACATATCCTTGTATATGGGAGGGTATAAACTAAAAAATTGCATAATTGACTCAAGGGAATCAGAAAATAGCATGCCTTTACAAATCATGAACTTTTTGGGGCTATCATGCATGGAAACTCATGGCAAGTGTTATTCACTTGAATCAAAACCCGTGCCATTGGTAGGCCAACTGAAGGATGCTCAAGTCAGATTGGCGTCCTGCCTAGAGAAGAAGATCATGATGACCATTCTCATAACTAACATTCCAATCAGTTATGGAATGCTCTTGAGCAGAAGCTTCTGGAAGGATCTTAGAGGCGAGATTCAATTGGGTTGGTCGTATGCGACAATCTCATTGAAGAAAGGTAGCTTCAAGTTGGAACCAAAGGCTAAGTTGAGATTCACGGTGGTAAAATCTCAGGACCCCCAAGTGCAAGTGCTACATCAAAGTACGAGTCTCGGAACATATGCCACACTATCAGAAGTAATCAGAGAAGATAAAAAATTTGCACTCTCCACAAAAACATTGAACAAAGATTCAAGAATGTGGAAGATGCAATTTGACGGTAGTTGCTCAACAACGGGCTCAGGAGTAGAGTTATCATTACCTCTCCCGAAGGAACACTATACCCATTTGCTTATCGCTTGCAGTTTGATAACACAAAAAATACAAAAAAATACAAGGCACCCATACTAGGCCTCAAAAATGCAAGAGATATGGGTATAAGATACCTTCAATTCGAAGGCGATGCATAGCTGATCGTCCAACAGGTTAGAGGACAATATCAAGTAAGGAAAAGTCATCTTATGTCTTATCGACAAAGGGTGTGGAATGCGATTGAGTAGTTCGAAGCATTCAACATCAAGTACATACCACGTGAGAAAAATAGTAGAGTAGATGCCCTCGCGGTATCACTTGCTCTATTCATGCCCCATTTTGACTTCTGTTAGAATACCTTCGCTATTGAGATCATCTACAGGCTGGTTGTCCCCAACAACTATGACAACTGGTAGATCTTTGATGATGATGATGATGACATCAAGGAGTTCCTCTGCATGAGGTACAATTACCAAGAACTATTCTTTGAAGGTAGTGCTTCTTCCTTCAGAGAATCTATAGTGGAAGATTTCGAAGTCACGGAATCCAACATCATCCAATTAAGAGGCAACAATATCCCCAAGGGTTTAGTATCCTTGGAGGATATATTTGACAAACATGACAGACGTGTTCAGGATCAAAGGAATTCTAACAAGAAGACGTCAGCTGATTATTGACAAGTCAACATTGGTACAAAAGATAAGCCCCGACTTGTCAAATTAGGAATTGTTGCACTGAGGAAGAAAGCAATAGCTTCATCTCCCTATTCAAGCAATATCGAGACGTCTTCGCATGGTCCTATGAAGATCTGAAAGCATTCAAGCCAAAAGAATTGTCCCATACAATTCCACTCAAGTTTGATGTCAAGCCTTTCAAGTGGAAGTAGAGACACTACAACTTGCGTGTCCAAGACACAATCTACGTGGAGGTAAAAAAGATGGTGGATGCTAAAATCATATTCCCAATCCGCTATTCTAGCTAGGTGTCAAATATCATTCTTGTACGCAAGAAAAGCAACGAAATTTGAATTTGCATAAATTTCAAGAACCTGAACCAGTCATCGTTGAAGGATAACTATCCTCTGCCTATCATGGAGCATACATTGCAAACAATAATTGGTTCAGAGATGTTGTCATTACTTGAGGATTTTTCGGGATACAACCAAATTGCAGTGGCTGAATAAGATCAACTCAAAACGGCGTTCACCACCCCTTGGGGAATGTTTGCCTACAAGAGGACTCCTTTCAGCCTCATCAATGTTAGTGCTTTTTTTCAGCAAGCCGTGGAATTGGCATTTGGTGACTTAAAGGACAAACTGATAGTCGTCTATCTTGACAACCTTACCGCATTCTCAAAGAAGCAGCAAGATCATTTTCAACACTTAGTGAAAGTGTTCAAGAGGTGCAGGTACCTCCACATATCATTGAATCCAAAAAATTCCATCTTTGCGGTGACTGAAGGAAAGTTGCTAGGTCACATCATCTCCAAAGAAGGGACTCAGATAGACCCTAATCAGGTTGATGCAATCAAGGACCTGACTCTCCCTACAAATAAAACTAGGGTACACTCCTTCGACAAAGTTAACTTTATACAAAGATTTGTACCTGACTTCTCAGAGCTGACCAAAGACATCTCATCGATGATGAAGAATACGACTGCCTTCAAATGGACTAAAGAAGGAAGGAATTCGAGAAAATAGAGGAGGCTATTAGTAAAGCGCTAGTGTTGGTTCAACCCACTTTTGATAAAGAGTTCATTCTTTATTGTTACGCGTCGGAACATACTCTCTCCGCTATACTGACCCAGAAGTTGAATGAAGAGACTGAGTCACCGATAGCTTTAATGAGTAGCAACTTCAAGGATAGTGAGTCTTGGTACTCTCAGATAGAGAAAAACACATATGCAGTTGTGAGGGCTGTCAAGAATTTCATATTCTACATCTTAAACTCTCACACCACTGTGTACGTTACAAACCTTGTGGTCAAGAGTGTCCTTACTCAACAAGAGATGGGCACTAGAAGAGGCAACTGGATCACAAGAGTCTAGGAATATGACTTGGATATCAAGCCTACCAAGCTCATCCACGGGAGAGGTCTATGTCAACTCATTGTAGAAGATGTTGATCTAAAGCATCAAGCTGCTGATGGCCTCCCATGAATAGAAATGGAAGAAGACCTCCCAATGGTCTTACTAGTTGAATCTTCTCAAGAATGGTACACAAAATTGTGGTACTTTCTGACCTACGGGGAATTCCCAACAAACTTGGGTAAGTAGAAGAGAAGAACTTTCAAACTACAAGCACAAAGTTATGTGCTTAGAGGAAATGTTCTATACAAGCATGAGCTTGATGGAATATTCCTACTATGCATCAGTAAGGACCAACAACGGTCGTTGTTGGAAGCATTTCATAATGAAGCATGCGGTGGCCACTTCTCATCAAGGGTTACTGCATTCAAAATCCTACGTGCATTGTTCTTTTGGTCAACTTTGTTCCATGACACATATGACTGGGTGCATAGGTGCACATTGTCTCAACAATTTGTTGGAAAACTCAAGCTGTCAGCCCTTCCACTAAGGTCGGTGGTAATAGATACTCCATTCTAGCAATGGGGCATAGACTTTGTAGGACCCATCAACCCACATTCCAGTAAGGGACATGTCTACGTCCTTACGACGACAAATTACTTCACTAAATGGGTTGAGGCAGTCCCTACAAAGCAAGCTACTTCTAAATTAGTGTGTAACTTCCTCAAGGAGAATATCATTACATGCTTCAGAGTACCAAGAAAGAGCATGACTGACAATGCTACAAGCTTCTCGTCAGAGGAGTTAGTAGAATTATGTTTTGACTACGACATCACATTGTCCCACTCTTTAGATTACTATCCACAAGGCAATGGACAAGCCGAGTCATCTAATAGGAACATCATCACGATCTTGCGCAAGATGGTTGATTCCAATCAACGAGCTTGGTACCTAAAGTTCTATGACACTCTTTGGTCTGATAGGATCACGCCCAAGAGAGATATCGACACTTCACCCTTCATGATACTATACGACATAGAAGCTGTGTTACCCATCGCTCTAGAGTTGTTTGCTTTGCAGCTAGCATCCACAATAGAAGATGAGGAATTTAGAGATCCCATTGAGAAAGGTATCTTTCGCCTAATGAAACTTCAAGAGGAGAGGTTGGAGATAGTTGATAAGATCACTTAGCACCAAGAGCAAGTGAAGAAGATCTTTGACAAGAAGGCTTGACAACAAGACTTTGAGATTGGAGACAGAGTCCTATTATGGGACAAGAGACACGAACCAAAGGGAATGCACATTAAATTTGACTCCCTTTGGATAGGGTTGTTCCTAAGATCCATGATATTGCAGGAGAGAATTCCTACATTCTCTCACATTCAGATGGAAGGCTCTTTTAACTGCCCTACAACGGGTAGTACTTGAAGCATTTTGTCCCCTTGGGGATGGGGTGAGTACTATTGTTAATATTTTTACTTGCTTTAATGTTATGTTATGTGTTTCCCCGTTCAGTAAAGTATTGTCGTGTTTTAGGTGATTTCTTAAGTAGTCTTGTTGTAGGAGAATAAATTGGTGATCCCAACAAAATAGGTGAACTCTAATTTTTAAGTGCGCTTGGAAATAAAGTCCCGAATCCATTACCCAACTAATAAGAGTACTGATCTACAAAACTAGAGATTCTCAGTTCTCCTATGCCATAGGTATCCGACATGGTCACTAGATAGAGCCTGATGTTGTACCCAAAATAAATTTTTGGTATTCTGCTTAAATTGAGCTAAATCATGTAATTTTTTTTGTCAAAAGTATCTTTTAGGTCAAACCAAACATAAGGTCTTTGTGGGTTTCTATCAAGGAACATATATGCAAAATTATGAAAAATTGAAAATTAGGGTTTTGTACCCCTATTTTTAGGGAAATCCTTGAAAATAGAACCTTCTTAGAAATGATTGAAACTGATTTTGATAGGATTAATTGAATTCACGATCACATTGGTCAAGTTAGAATCATCAAAAGACATGTTTTACTTTGGTGGGTCTATTTCTATTTTTTAGGAACAAAGTTAGGAGCTTCGTAGCCATTAATGGCAGATTGGCACCAGGTGCCGAAAACTAAGCTTCAAAAGCTTCAACGACGCAACCATGGCAGAAAAGGATCAAAAAGATGTTTGAGGAAGGAGATTCTGAAAACCGAAAAAGGCCAAAATTTGGCTATCTCTGGAAATACTACCAAGGAGAATTCAGGCACGTGTGCTAGAAGCACCCTTACTAAAGAGGGGCGCCCTTGAAACTCAGGGGCCACTTGATTCCTCCGATACATTCATCCTCTGTGTCCTCTTGCTAGCTCAACAATGAAACATTCAACGAAAACATTTGATGAAGTGATCACTAGAAAATGTCAACAGAATGCAAAGAGGCTGTTATGAAGAACATCCAAAATGTCTGCTTAACATGGAGAAGGCGCCCTTGCTGAAGAAAGGTTCCCTTGAATGGGGTGATGAAGATGTCACCTGTCGAGAAATGATGTCTTCACGAATTCTATCTAGCTTTGATCCAGTTTCACAATGAATCTATTAGCAAACTCGCGAGATGAGTCAAACAACTGTAGTGTTTGATCAATTGAGGAAGCAATCAAGCAGAAAATGCCAAAAAAGGATACCAAAAGAAGAAAATTGAAAAGTGTGCCAAGTATCAAGAAAAAGCACCCTTGCTGAAGAAAAGCACCCTTTCTTTCAGGGACTTAGATGCTATCAGATGGTTGAAGGATCCCCAAGATGATCTTCTCCGTTTGGATCAACCTCGACAATGAAACCGTCAACGAAGGATTCCGACAAGGCAATCATTTGATGACAAAGATCAAACTGAAGCAGTTTTCAACATAAGATAACTGATCAAAAAGAGCAAAAGCTCCCCTACTAAAGAAAGGCGCCCTTGTTTCTTGAGACCTTAAACTGAATTTCAGTGGTTGAGACACCAGTTATCCTTTTCAAGACTGAGCTTGTTACCTGATGAATCATCAAGCAAGATTATCCGACTTGTCAGTAAACAAGGATATAAAATTAGAGCACAAAAGGTCTAACTAGAGAAGTTGAAGAACAAACATTGAAAATTGACTAAGGCAAGTGCAAAAGCGCCCTTGTTGAAGAAAGGCATCCAGTCTTCTGGAGCCTCAAACTTAGTTTTCTGGCTTAGCATCTCCCAGGAACATCTCTTCAGCACAGATCCAACTCAACAGTGAATCTATCAGTAGTTGCTTAACATCAACTGATCAATCTAGAGCGAAGATCAAACAACAGTCATTCAACATGAAAAATGATAAGAGTTCAAATCTTGAAAAGGACGCCTAAAATAGTCAAGGCATGTTTTGTTGACCAAATAAGAGATTTTGGAGGAAAAATTATTTCAAACAACCCACAATTAGTGGGATTTAGCTTTGGAAACTCAAGATCAAGCCAATTCCCTCCAAAATATGACTTGACATCCACATTTGATGCATTCAGGCATCAATCACTATGTCTCAAGCCTAGGCATCCCATTTCATTATTCTTCTTTTGTAGGTTGAAGGCTAAAGTGGAAAATAGCTCTCCAAGGCATCTTTTCAAGATCTGACAAAGGGTTCTGACCATTCTTCATTATTTTTAAAGATCAAGTGGCATAGAAGGATAAATTCTCAAAGGTTGCATCCAGAGGCAGATTTTTACAAGAGGACAACAAATAAATTCTAATCATACTCTTGTCTACTTCCTCTCTTCTATCTTAAAATTCTTGCATGTCACAGAAAATAGCAGGCTACCACATATTTGATCAACATAATTTTCCAGTAAAACCCATCTCTTCAAATTTTTTGGAAACAACAAACTTGTTGCCCATATTTTTAGGGATTTTTTTGAAAAAGTCTCAGAATAAAAAATCTAAGGAACTATGTTTGTTTAGCATTGAAGCACTAACAAAACCCATGTGTCAATTTTTTTATGGAAAAATACTTCTCGGCGAGTGGCTATTTTTAAGGGTTTTCAGAAGTTATCTGAACATATCCACGTTTACAGTCAACAATCGAGTTTTTCAAATGTATAGCCGAATGTGAAAGGTAGTCATTCCAAACACAGAGCCGCCACCGATTACTACCACATTCCATACTAACAAGGCTAGATGACGTGGCTACACAGAAGACTGAAGCACCAAGAGACAGTCAAGGACTAGTCAAAGGAGCTGTTGACTCAAGATGATGAGGTGTCAGACACCTAGTTGGGATGTCCTACCCTCCAAATGGAATTTATGGCACTTAAAGTTGACTTGATGCCTCATTCCAAGTCAACTCAAAAAGACATTAAATGTGACTAGAGTTAACTTGATTTCCCTTTCCAAGTTAATTCCACATCCCACAAATCATGCATTGTCAGATCCCACTAATTGAAGATGTCTAATTGACTTCCAAAATTTGTGGATCTCAGATCTCCACTAAACGTGGATGTCTATTTTGGAAGCATACTTTGTATTAAAATTCACCTTTAGTTTAGTTTCATTCAATTGAAGTAGTTTCCAGTTGACTCTTTGTTTAGTTTAAGTTAATTGAAGTAGATTTCTAGTTAACTGATTGCTCACCTACTTTTAGACATAGGAATAAATCTTGCTGTTTGGCAAGAACTCAATGTTAACTCAAGGAGATTTTAGGGTTTCCTACTCCTTTGAGTTCTATAAATAAGAGCCTTGGGCTCATTATTTGTTTAACCTTTACTTACTTTGCAAAATTGTTGCACTATTGTTGCCACAAGTTTGAAAGTGATTATTTGTTCACTCTTGGATGAGAGTTAATTGGATCAATGAGAAATTGTGCATGAGTTCATGCCTTTGCATGTCCCAATCTTTGTAACTCATTGAAAATATTTGAAGAATAAAATTAGAAGGCGCTTGCATTTTGATTCAAATATTGGAGTCCTTTCAACGTTTTTTGTTAAATAGCTTGTTGTTTCAACTCCCTCCTCGGATAAGGGTTCCTCCTCCTTGGATATTTGTTATTATCAATTATTGTGTGATGTTGTTTAATGGATTTACTTTCAACCTATACTTCAGATAGGGGTTCCTCCTCCTTAGCAAGTTTTTTGGCCAAGTCATTGTAATTTGTTGTTTCTAGTAAGCTATTTCCTAGCCTATACCTCAAACAGGGTTTCCTCCTCCTTGGAAATTCAAAGATCTAACTTACCGTAAAGAGTATTTGCTTTTATAAAACCTTATCCCAGCGTATATCTGAGAGTTCAGAGCCTCGACCATATTCTAAGGAGATGGTGGATTCAAGTGATCCAACCAATCCATTCCCGCTCCTATGCCCCCATGCTCTATTTATCTTGAGGAGATATGATAGATTGAAATCCATTTTAGTCGTAGTTAAGATATGTAGAAACCAGAGAAAAGCTTAGCTACGACGCATTTTGTTTGTGCAACCTTGTGTCCTGCTGCAAAGTATAAAAAGATAGGAACCTTAGTCTACTCTACCCTTTCTACACATTACATCAACAAAGAGGGATCTTCCTCTCTATAATATGAAGGAGCAGTACTATAACACTTGCAATATCTGACCACTTCCAATAAGCACTCCAGAGGTGCTAATTGAAACACCAACAAAAGGAAAACCTTAGTTTCTTTGATGCCTTGGATTCAACTGTGAAGTCTTTGAAATCCCAACATGCACCCAAAAATTTATTCAAACCAACACAAAGCCCTTAGATTTGGGAAGGAATATGCAACACTAGAGCTTTGATACAATGTAGGAGTTAATGGTGAATCCTCAACACCTCTAGGAACAGTTGCTAGACCAAAATATCTTGGACACAAGAGAGAAAATGGGAAGAATACTTGCTTCAACAATGCAAGGTTGAATATGGTTGAATATACAAATGTACATGAGAGGCCTTTCTTATAAAGGCGAGGTGAGAGGAAGGATTAGAAAAGATTGTGACATGTGTCTTAATCCTATCACATGATACAACTAACTCATAACAACCTAGGATAAGATAATATCTAGAAATGACAACTAAGACTTCTAGAAGGAATCTTATAATTCTAAGTAAACTTAACATGTGAATATGTCCCCTAAGTCCCAAGTAAGTGAATTAACTAGGTACAAGACATATTCACACCAAGAACTGGAACAAGTACATGTGAGACTGATGTCCATATTAAGACAATAGAGTCACATCTAATAAGGAAGTAATTTTAAGGGGGAATGCTTAAAATTAGTTGATCTAAGTATTTAAATGCACCAATATACGCTATTATTTAGCTACACATACTTATTAATCCTTCAATGAATTGCACAAAGTCATATATAAACAAATGATTATCTATCACAAGTAGTGTGGCAAATTCAAATTTTTGTCATATTCATCAAAGATTGTTTACATTCACAACAAAAAATGTGTTGATGAAATATCTTGTGAGACTAATATATTTCTAAACCAATTCACACATTCATGGGAAAATAATAGTAAATAATAACCTCACAATATTGTCTATACTAATTTGATACTATCTTTTCCTTCCTATAGTTGAACTAAGAACCAAATCTCTTTGTAGTGCATTATCGAAGTTATTATTTTTCTCTGCATGGGATCAAGTAATGTCTAATTATAGAAATAAGGACCAAACTCAATAATAACCCTCAATAATGCGAAACCATAAATTGTGGCACTATAGTAGTGCCAAATCCATGGCCAAGGATGAATCTTATTCAAAATGGGTGTCTTAGATTAAAATATAAGTTAGGCATTGATTCTTGGTAGGTAAGTGACCCTATACATTGATGGTGGTAGCTAGGATTAAATCTCACCATTAATACAAGTAAGTGGACCAAAAGTGTAGTGTTATTTTGTTTGGTGCTCAAAACGCTTTTGAAATTCCTTTGAAACAACATGAGTTTCCTTTGTATGTATACAAACTTATCACAAGGTTTTGTGTGCATTATATGATGCTCTAAGTGATTTTCAACATTATGGAGAAGGTCTAAAACTCTAAATAGATCATTAATGAATGCTACATGCCATTTCCTCTAGCCCCTTCAATCTTTCCACACTCTCTCATTAATCTTATATTTTGGAACATGGGGGAGGTTGTAGAACCATAGGAAATCCTCAACTACCTTATTTCTCTTTTTCGCATTTACACTTGGTGTCGATGAACAAACCAATGCTAGCAATTTAATAGGTGGTTACAAAACCACCTCATTCCTCTAAGCCTCTTCCTCATAAAATATGTTTTCTTAATTTATCCCTTTGTTAAAGGTTAGACAGGTTCTTAGAACTCCATTGGCTCTCGCCTATGGTTATAGAACCACTTATAAACTTTTATGCACAAGCCTTTGACCCACTCCACCTACATTCCATAAATTTATATAAATTTTGTTGAGCTCCGACAAGGTTGTGGAAACCATGTTGGGAGTTGACAAGGTTGTGAAAACCGTGTCGAGAATTGATATAGGTTTCAAAACCACTTCAATTTGTGAAAAAACACAGTAAAATTGTCTTCTTTTATAATAAAAAGGTTCCAAAAACCTGATTAGGATTTGAAAAGGTTTTGAAAACCATGTTGAGAGTCGACACAAGTTTTTGAACCCGCTCCAATGATCAACACAAAAAGACTTAGCAAATTTTTTTATAAAAAGGAGATTAGAAAAACAACATCAATCCTCAAAAAGGTTATGAAGATATTTTCAACTCCCGTTAGAGGTTTTAGAACCTCCATAAAGTATTGACACTCAAAACTTAGACCTTTTTCCTAAACAAAGAAGAAGTTCCAAACCAATACCAAAGGTAGAAGGGAAAAATGCTAAGAAAACCATCCCACGACACAAAGTTAAAGAACAACAGGGCTCAAAAAGCATCCAATAAAAACTATAGAAATTTTAGGTCACTAACACCATGACATCAATTATGTTAATAAATTAGTTTCACATTTAAGCATAAATATAATTTGTAAATACTTCACAATTAAAGTGGAATCCAATAAAATACAAATATAAATAATTTATAAAAATAAACACACATAATGAGAACACAAATATTGTTGGTTTATTCATAACATGTGGATCTAGATTGAGCCTTGATTTGAATCCTAATATCATAAAATCACAAGATACATCCCACAACTCAACTAAGTGAAATGAGGGATTTACACAATATATATCTCAAAACCCACTATCCTTAAATAACCATAGTTGGGAAGAATATTTTGTTCCTGTACATTTAATAAAATGTAAGGCATACATACTTTATATAAGAAAGTTGAAACATATCATAAAATCCTAGTATGATATAACATATATAAAATAATAAATATATTGTATCAAATAGAAAAAATGGCTGCCTAGAGCAACAGTCAAAATTCAAAAAATGGCGAACATGGTCGGTATCGTAGGGACCCTCAAGGTCACTGCAGAGGTTTGCAGGCTATATAAAAACTAGACACTGCCAGATTACGTCCTCTAGACAAGCATGGCTCTTTTCTATGAACAAAAACATGGTCGGAAAGGCTTCCTCATGGGGCAATAGAAGGAAAAAATCTAAAGCAAATGGTCAGAATTAGAGTTTTTGAGGCACCCAAGAGAATTTTCGAGGCCCACTCAAGACAACTAGGTAGAATATTGTTACAACTGGAGCCCATCGTAGACCCTTCTACCGTTCTCCAAACAGTATCCCACCAAGGTCGACCCTACACTACCATGATCATGTCTTAGAAAGAGGTCCCAATCATCAGTATTCTTGAGGTCTCCAACATCTACGAGGCCCACAACCTCGAGATCACCAGAAGAACGTCAAACTAGAAGGTTTTTTGGGACATAGAAAGTTGTTTCATCCCTAGAAAAAACTTAACCGAGAAAAACAAGAATTCTTTGACATCTATGAGCCAGAGGAAGATGAACAAGGGAAACGACGAAAACACTCTTCCACAAAGTCATTATGGAAAAATATTGTGTTTGGGTTGAAAATCCCTCTAATCCACACAAACTTAATCTATGCCAAGTTTGCACTACCAGACTACTTATATTTTGTAGATGGGGCGCCCTTCAATCCAAAGCCCCGATTACACAGGTCTCTCAAAAATGCAAGTTTGGCAAGGGGGGGTATATCCTTGGAACAAAAGTTGGGCAATAAAATAGACTGCAAAAAAGTCTAGAAGAAGGAGGGAACCAACAAAACGTAAGAAGCCTAGTAGACAGAGCCTACCCTCACTGAATAGAATCTACAACAACACCCCTTGACACAAAAAAAGGCCAAGAAGAAGGGAGTCTTCTCCATCACACTCTCTGAAGATTATCTAGACCTGCAAGTTCAGGACCTCTGACAAACGACCCTAATATGTAAGTTATTGAAATACACCCCTGACTTGCAACTTTTAAAAGAATGGGTATATGAGCTATGGGAGGGCACTAATCAAGTTTTCTACATAGACCATGGTTCTGCGTTTTTGGTAGTTCTCTTCTCTAAAAAAATACATAGAGATAATATTTTCAAAGTTAAATCATGGTTTTTACAAGGGGCAGGTTTATATATGCAATATTGGGTCCCAAAATTTAACTCATTACAAGCCCCCACAAGATATGTTCCCTTTTGGATTCAAATGCCTTCGCTACCCTTAGAATATAGGGAAATTGAAATCATTGATATTTTCGCTAATTAAATGGGGATCTTCAAACATGACAAAGTTTCTTTACAAACCTTGGCTGCATTGCAAGGGTTTGTGTCGTGCTAGGCATGGATATTGAGCTCCCAAAAGAATTGCTCATCAATTCCAAATATGGAGTATGGAGATATAATATATTCACTAAAACACAAGAAAAAAATTGCTCCAAATGCCACAAATTAGACCATATAGAAGGATTGCAAGGAGGATAAAAAAAATAGGAAAAGCTACCAAAGGATATAAATGTTAAGCCCCCCTTGGATTTAACAAAGAAGGGAAAGGAAAACAAATCAATGGAAATATGTACCTCCTTTTCTCAAAAAGAAGAAAATATGTATCCAAAGATATCACTCACAAAGGGAATTGTTATCCTTTCTAGCCCAGCCAGGAGCACCCCTCATTTAAAACTAAATTTTTCATCCCCAAGCAATACGACAATCCTTATCCAGAATAGAGAAAGAAATCTGGTACGATCCCCTCTTTACATGACCAACAAAATTTATGTTAGCCTATCTCAATTTGAAGAGATTGTAAAGTCCCTCATTTTTGATAAGGATATGAAGGGGGTGGTAGTTGAACGAACAAAAGAGGCAAAGGAAATACATGAATTTATATCCTCCACACCCTAGCTAAATGAGGAATTGCAGATGCCATCCTTGCAATAAACTTGCTTGGGGATCCCAAAAGAAGGGAACCTAGACATTCCAAACTTTTCTAACCTATTCCAAGTAGGGAAGTTGGAAGAATTGGCAAAAAATATCTTAACATTAGTAGGATCTGGGATCATTAATAAAATAGTAGAAGAAGAGAAGATAGAGGAATATGAATTTGACTATTCTAAAACCTTATCCATTTCCCAAACCCCCAGCTCATAGCCAACAAAAAAGTAGACCCCAAGAAAAAGGGGTAGAAAGTCTCATGTCGTGAAACTCCAGGAAGAAATTGAAGTAGGGCTCCAAGCAGCTCTCGATGGTATTGCAAAAGTGGTCCCCCCTAAGGGGCCAAGATTGACGAGAGCGTGTTGCTCTCCACGAGCACAATGAAAATAATTTCATGGAATGTTAGAGGCATCAATGCCTCTAACAAAAAATCCCAGATCAAGAACCAATTAGAAGCTTGTGGGGTAGATCTAATCATCCTATAGGAAACAAAGCTCTCGGATAACATGTTTGAGGGAACAATAAGAAAGTGGAAGAAATGGTCCTCTATTCACACGCTAGCTCAAGGAGCCTCAAGTAGTTTAGCCACACTATGGGACCCTAAGACCATAAAAATTGAAAGCATAGCTAATGACAAAAGTTGGCAGTTAATGAAAATAACTCACTTTGAGTTAAAATTTTGGTTGGTGAATGTGTATGGCCCTTCACCAACAAAAACTAAGAAGATGTTGTGGGACAACTTAAATCAAGTCCTGGATCAAATAGGAGTGGAGAGTGCATTGATAGCAGGTGATTTTAATGCCATAACCTCTCCACAAGAAAAGAAGGGTGGCATACTACTCCCCATGGAGTCATGGAAGAATTTGCAACCTTTATCTAGGATAATACACTCCAATACATTGTACCAGCTAATGGGAAATTCACTTGGATTGATAGGAGGAAGAAATTTCTTTAGATTGCAGAGAGATTGGACAAATTTCTAGCCTCTTTCAATCAGGCATTTAAAGATTATTCTTTACTATCTAAGATTCTTTCACTAACAGGTTCAGACCACTATGCTATCTCACTCAACATATTAACACAAAAGTGAATTCTTCACATAAATCATCCTTAAAATTTGAGAGTATGTGGTTGAGACATCCACAATTCCTGATACAACTACAACAATGGTGGAAAAATGCCCCATTCATAAAAGGCTCCAGGATGTATCGCTATGCAAAAAACTCCAGTATGCAAAGCAAAAAATCAAGTCTTGGAATATCAATGTGTTTAGAAATATCTTTGCTCAGAAAGAGGAAGTATACAAATAGTTATCCAAAGTAAACGATTACATTATTTCACATGGCCTAGATGCACCAACTTATGAGCAACAAAAAAAGCTATAATAAGAATGGTCATAACTTCTTGCAAGAGAAGAAACTCATTGGTGAAAAAAATCTAGGGAACTTTGGTTAAAGGATGGGGTAAGAAATACAAAGTTCTTCCACATATCTACATGGATAAAAAGAGCCAAGAACTCAATCTTCACAATCCAGGACAATGTCATAGGTGAATGTCTCACAAAGGAGAATGATATACAGTCTGAAGGTTTCAAATTATTTGTAAATTTGTTAACTGCACCCGACCCAAAAGCATCTAATAGGGAGAAGGAAGAGCTATTGGAGGCTATTCCAAAGTTAGTACAATAGGAAGAGAATGAGAAATTGATGGAGCCTTTCACCTTATAAGAGATAAAAAAGTAGTTTTTTCCTTAGCACCAAATAAGGCCCTTAGACCAGATGGTTTAATGGCTCTATTTTATCAATTTTTTTTGGAATTTATAGGAATTGATCTCCTTCACGCCCTTGAGGAATCCCAAAAGATGGGTACTATGCTAAGACAGTTCAATCTTACACACATTGCAATCATACCTAAAGTGTCATTGCCCAAGAATTTCTTAGATTTTAGGCTAATTTCATTATGCAACACCATATACAAAATATTTACTAAAGCCATGTATCTTAGACTCCAAAAAATCATCCCTAAGATCATCTTAGAGGAACAAGGAGGCTTTGTCCTAGGGAGGGAAACAATAGAAGGAGCCTTGGTCACCCACAGGGTCCTACACTCCATAAAATCACGTAATCTGCCTGCTTTCATAATAAAACTGGACATGACAAAGGCCCATGACAAAGTGGATTGGGAGTTCCTAGTCCAAGTATTAAAAAAATTTGGATTTGGGCACAAATGGTGTAAATGGGTACTTTCTTGTTTATCAACATTGAAGTTCTCAGTTATCATTAATGGGTCACCTATGGGTTTCTTCAATTCTACTCAGGGAGTTAGGCAGGGTGACCCCTTATCACCCTTCTTATTTATCATTTTTGCATAAGCACTAAGCCGATCCATTCACAAAGCCAAAACTCAAGGCACTTTGAAAGGTATATCTTTTCCATTAACAAACATAATAGTTTCTCACTCCCTATTTGCAGATGATACCCTCTTGTTTGGGAAAGCCTCCTTGCAAGAAGATAAACAATTCAAGACCATTTTAGATAAATATTCTTTAGCATTTGGTCAAAATATTAATGCAACAAAATCAAAGATTTATACTTTCAACTCAAAGACAGTGTTGAAAAGGCACATTATAAAGCACCTTGGGTTTCAACCAACAAAACTACCTTGTTCCTACCTAGGTATACCATTCTTCTTGGGAACAAACAAGGTATCATACTAGAACAAAGTCATTCACAACATCCAAACCAATATTTCTTCATGGAAAGGTCGATGGTTATCTCTCTTAGGGAGAATATTAATGATCAAATTAGTTCTATCAATAATCCTTAACTATTACATGGCAATATTGAAAGTCCCCAAGTCAGTGATATCAGAAATAAAAAAAATTAATAAGAGGTTTCCTATGGAAAGGAAACATGGAAAACAAGAGGAAAATACCATTGGTAGCAGTGGACAAAAGTTGCACAAATAAGTATAAAGGTGGGACAAGGATCCATAATTTGTCTGCTAGGAATCAGTCCCTAGGGGAAAAGCTAGTATGGAACATGTACTCCAAACCCCACTCAAAATGGTGAAGAATAATACGGGAAAAATACTTGGACACTGATTCACCCAATAGGATATTCACCATCTCAGATCCCCTAATGGGATCCATAATGTGGAACTTCTTAATAAAATGTAGAAAAGTGATTACCCCATATTTAACATGGGAAATAAACAGGGGTGAAGAAGACCTATTCTAGGAAGACTCATGTAATGGCTTCTCCCCTTTGGAGGTATCACCAAATCTGCAAATAGCACAAGTTCTTCATAGCTACTGGGTCAGCAAAATGAAGGACTACTTTGGGAAGGTGGATGAAACAACAGGTAAAGTCACATGGAAAGACTTCACTATGCTGCCAATACCTTTTGATCAAAGATCTACATTAGGGAAGCTCTTACATGAAAGAATAATAGACAAATCACACAACCTAGATAAATTGATATGACCCCCCTCAAAAATAGGAGAATAACAAGTAAGTCAGGGTTATAAGGTGGCCTCATACAATAGGGTAAACCTACAATCACAAAGAACCTTCTCCTTCTGCTGGAATGCAATGAACCTTCCAAAAGTAGGTTGTTTTTCTTGACTTGCACTGAAAATCAGAATTCTAACTAGTGATAAACTATCAAAATTGGGAATATCTGCCCCCTTTCAATGTGTGCTATTCCAGTAAGCATTGGAAGATGTTAACCACTTGTTTATACAATGAAAAATTTCCCAACAATGTTGGTTCTTCATCCAAAAGAAGCTGAGTTGGTACTCCCCTTTACAATATTCACTTTGGGCAGTGTTTACTAGTTGGCTAGTACTATACAAGAACTCACTGTTTTCTTGCATTTGGAGAGTTATATCGACAATTGTGATTTGGTGTATCTAGCGGGAGAGAAACAAATGAATATTCAAAAAAAAAAAAATAACAAGAGAAAATTAGGTCATAAGGTCCATGGAAAACTCAATTGTAGAAGTTGTGAATGCATACGTCCTCAAAACCAAGACAATATCATCCATGTTCACAGATTGGGATGCAACCCTATCTAAACTATGTAAGTTGTTATCATTACCATTTAAAGGTAGTATCCAACAACCACATAAGAATAACATTGATAGAAATATAATCTCATGGACACCCCCAACACGAGATTTTAATAAACTAAACTTTGACGGAGCCTCTAAAGGAAACCCGGGCAAATCAAGATCCAGGATAATTATTAGGAATTGGAAGGGTCATTTGATAGGCGTTCAATCAATCAAACTACCTCAAGGAACAAACAATATGGCAGAGGTGTAGGGCCTACTCTTTGGGCTAAAAATGGCAATCGACCTAAAAATACCAAAACTTCAAGTATAAGGAGATTCCCTACTAATCATAAATACAACCAAAGAAAGAAGAATGCAGAATTGAAAGTTGCATTACATCCTTCAATAGGTATGGGTTCTCCTTGCTAAAATTAAAAACATTCATATTATGCACACCTATAGGGAAGGCAATAAATTAGTTGACCTCTTTGCTAATATGGCCTGTGAACAAAATGAGGAAATAGCCACTTTCGACAATGAAAAATTTAATAATAATGTACAATTGAAGGAGCTCCTAGTGGACAAACATCTTGTATTTTAAAAGAGGGGTTATCATCTAATTATTGTACTTCTTGTATGTAGCAAGGATGATCACATTCACACATAATGGAGGCTCTCAAATGTATTTTCATCGAAGGAGGTACCAAGGTGATAGTTGGCATAAGTAATCTCATGTGCCAAAAATTAATGCAAACTACAGGCAGATTTCCTAGAAACTTGTTCTACCAAGCCGAGTTAGCATTTGATCACCCTCAACAAAGTGTTCTAGCACCCTTAGACCCATCCAAACTCATCCATTTAAGCAATGTTCCATCCTATTTTTCTCCTAACGTGTCTCTTCCAGGTACCAAAGACACATCATGATAAAGAGCGAGCCCAGAGGAAATATACCCCGCGCACTTGACCCTAATTTCCACACGAGCCTGTGAAATTGTTTAACGTTGGCATAATTAATAGCACACAAGGATGTGACAAGGGTTTCCATCACTTGACACCTAGGGGAGAGGACCCAGTAGTTGAGCATGTTTCAATAGTTGAGATAGTTTTTGTTAATATAATGCCCAATAGTTGTTTATATAATGCCCAATAGTTGTGACATGACTACCATAAATTAAACAAAATGTATTCCTTTGATCTAAAAAGCAACCAATCATGTGATGCCACATCAGCGCTCAACTATCCATGATGTCAATGCACAAGTATTGGTAACAGGTTTGTGCAGGGCCTTTTTGGACACCTTGACAAAAAGCATGCTGATGTGGCATCATATTTGATGATGTGGCCCCGAAACGAAAGTTATAAGCAGGGGACTTGCCAAGTAAGCTGCTGTAAAAAAATTGGAGTGATTTGAAATTTCCAAGTAGGATTTTGAGGAACGCGAAGTTAGATGCACAACTACTGGGTCCTCTCCCCTAGTGCACAACCATTTTCCATCTTTGCTAGCTCAAGATTAAAATGCCTCCCACGCTATTTCATTTCACAATTCCATAATTTTCTATCAACTCTGGCCAAATTGGGGGTAGTGTGGAGAACAACGTGCAAGAAAAATTGTGTTTAGTTTGCAAAACAGAGGAAGGCAGGAAGGAAAGATGGGAGTACAAGCACTGGAACCTTTGAGTACCCATGAAAGTGCAGGCATGCGAAAGGCCATTCGAAGGGTTCCTATCGCATGAATACCTAGATGTTATTGTTGACTTGGATTATTCAAGAGTGGAGGACTGCATTCACATGGTTCTAGGAATAGAAATAACTATCCCACCAGCACAAAGAGCCATGCATCCCTCGCAAGTTCTCTCCATATTTTTCTCAAATCTGTATGACTTGCTTCAATCACTCAGTGATCTGGAAGAAATCACAAAAAAAATTGTGAAGGAGATTTTCTACAAAGGAAAAGGGTTTTTTGGTGGATTATTCCCAAGGAAGTACTTGGAATGATGCCAAGGGTTTGCCAAAATTTATACGGTCATCAAACAGGCATTTAAACACAAATGTGACCACATTCTTCTCCGTGTTATGCGCCAAAATGCCAACTGTCTCTACACAAGTATGGACATGAACATAAAAGAAAAATATTATGCAATAGCCTTCCTCAGAGCACACTCACACCACCCTCCAGTCCGTGGTTTTCAAGGAATTTTTTTTCAGGTGAATGGGTTTCTTCTGACAGTTCTAGACCTGAATGTATCTAGAGTACAAGCTGACACAAAGGTGGCAACAATAGGGGAGTTTGAGGAAGGCTAGGGTGAAAACCCCATTGGCATCGAGCGAATGAAGGAGTAAATAATGGTATGTGTTCACAATTTTTTCTTTTTTTCCATTCAATATCTCTACTCCCATAACATCGTTGTGTCAAGATCATATGATATGCATCTTGATAGTTGCTACGTATGTCAGGTGATATGAGTTTTTTGATAGAAACCAATCCCCAATACAAAGCAATGTATGTCAACTGAACTGGGTGGGGGATACAAGTTTTTTTGATAAAAACTAGTCCCAAATGCATATGTAAATTGGACTAGGTGGGAAATATCTTCTTGGGAAATGTCTTGGTATAACAGAAGTTAAAATGTAAAATGCATTGATCTAGCTTGCCTCAGCCATACACATTTTTATTGGCAAGCAATAGGCTTCAATTTTGTTCTATTCGTCAAACTGTCAACCTTGAAAAAGGCAGTAATACTTTGTAATATCCCTTTAAAAATCAATATAATCTATATAGGCTCTATGCCTTTTATAAAAAAAAATCCATCCTACAACTAGATGATCCAAAAAATAAGAGCAAATTTTTATAATCATTGAAGACATTATGTGAACTAAATAATCATAATGACATATAATAGGTATTGTGAAAACAACGATGTTGAAATACTAAAATAGTCCAATATATACAAATCCACATATGTGAATCCAAGAATATAATATCATGACATACACATTCCATAATATAGTTAAATCATAGATTCTAGCATAGAACTTTATTGATAATGTACATCAATGGTAATATAAAACTCCACATATAGTGATAAAACACATCAATTCATAGCATAAATACCCAAAGTGCACAATTAAAACACATCAATAACAATATAAATCATCACTAAAAGGTTTAGAACAAAGGATACAAGCATATACTAGTGGGAATTACACATAGGAGTAGTACTCATGCAAGAGGAAGACCCCTAGCATTTGAGATTCACCAACTCAAAGGTAATAATTTGTTGAATCTTGTTTATGAGAAGGAAATGATAGCTATCATACATGTAGTCAAATAATGG
The DNA here is from genome assembly GCA_007258455.2 of Sequoia sempervirens. NCBI lineage: Eukaryota > Viridiplantae > Streptophyta > Pinopsida > Cupressales > Cupressaceae > Sequoia > Sequoia sempervirens. Next base: position 310,129,385 of record VDFB02105785.1, on the reverse strand, counting down.
AGACCATATTGAATAGTAAGACACTTTAAGGTAAAGAAAAATCATGATAGTCACAAATGCTTCTTGGAACAAAGCTTGGCATTTGAAGAGCAACAAAAATGGATCATGATGATGTTGGGATATGATTTTGAAATCATATAGAAGAAAAGAAAGGTTAATACTGTGGTTGATACTATATCTAGGAAGGTTTAACTCAAAGAGTCACTATTTCATGTCATTTCCATATTGTAGGAAGGTTGGGTGGATGGAACATGAGAAGAGTTGGAGAGGGAGATGGATACTCTAACACTCATTCAAAAAATCCAACAAGATTCGAGTATTTTAGAAAAAAAATGTATGGAAAGGAGATGCAATATGGTACAAAGACAAGTTGTACTTGTGTAAAAACTCAACCCTTAAGCTTAATGTTTTTATAAAGCTCTACGATTCTCTAGTAGGTAGATATTAAAGCTTCTTGAAGGCTTATCATAGAATCAAGCAATATTTATTTTTGGCATGGGCTCAATGGGGTTCTCTAGAAATTTATGGAAGAATGCATAAAATTTTAAAAAAGTAAATGGGAAGAAATTACAAGTATTATACAACCCTTATCTACTTGAAGCTAGAGGTGGGAGGAGTTATCTATGGATTTCATCACTAGGTTTCCTAGGTTTGAAGGAAAACATGTGATCATAATGGTTGTGTATCAAATCACCAAATATGCATATTTTTGTGCTTTGATAGGCCCATTTATAGAAAGTAATATAGAAACAAAATTTATTGACTTCATTTTAAAGTTACACGGGACTCCCAAAATCATTAATTGATTGTGATCCTATTATATAAAATAAATTTTTGTATTGACAAATTATCCTATTTGGGAAATTAGCTTGCTCATAACTCATCAAACATCCCAAATCAAGTCAATAGATTTATGTTTTCAACAAGTTATTGGAAGGATATCTCTAATTTTTTATATAAATAAAGAAGAGAAGTGGATGCAATGGTTTCCACTACTAGAATAGTGGTAGATTTTTTTTTGTAAACTTCATCCAAAATGTCTCCATTTTTGGAACTATATGGGTACCAACCGCCATCTATCACCTCTTCATTGGAGGCACACCCAAATATTAGAAAAGTTGAAGAACACATTCAACACTTGTATGAGGTACTCTCTAGTCTTGGGGAGAACTTAGAAATGACATAGACTATAATGAAGAAACAATTTGATCAATGCTGAAGAAATTTTAAGGTAGGAGATTAGGTATGTGTGTGATTACATCCATATAATTATATTTCACTAAAATAATATAAGAATGATAATAAGTTTCCAGCCAAGTATTATGGAATTTTTTATGTTTTGTAAAATTATGATAGTTAGCATACAAGTTAGAGTCACCTAAATAAAAACACATCATGTATTTCATGTTTCCTACCTAAAGAGTGTCAACCAAAATAGAGTTGTGAGAGCTTGATGATGAGGATAGAGTTATTTTGGAACATTAGGGAATAATTAAAATACACACTAAGATGTTATGGTCAAGGATGATTATAGAGTATTTGATCAAGTGGAAGAATTATCTTGTTAAAGACGTTGCATGGGAAAATGGAGACTTCTTTTAAAAATATCCATAGTTAGTCCTGCTACCGATTTTTTGCCTCGGCTCAATTGGTGGAGCCGGCTGAATGTTATTTGTCATTGAGTGGAATTGCACTTAAGTTCAAATGCTATTTCACATTACTCATTGAGTAGCAGTTATACATTTTAAAGGAGAAATAGAGTTTTCAGAATGCCGTTCAAATATTTCTGAATTAAAAGAAATACAGAATTGAATAAATGAGCAAAATAGCATTTGAAATGCTTTCATTTATTTCATAGAAAAACTCATATTTTACAGGGCTTCATTTGATTTCAACAATCAGAATGATATTACAACATTGCATGTAAATGCATTTTCTTTTCAAACGAAAAGCAAGAATTGAAATCAAAGATCCACACAAGCTATGGATGTGACTGTCATAGTGCGTAACTAATAGCACACTATACTACTGAAGATGCAGAAAATAAAACATATAAGTAAACAACATAATCATCATTGCCTGTTTTGCCCGATGGTTGACGATGAATGGTGCACCGTTGTCTTCTCGTGCTCCGTCGACCTAAAAGAGAAAAAGAAGGGGTGTCAATGGCTCTGATTATGATGTAACCTATATGAGGCACCCACAATAGTATAGCCTACTATCAACCATGCATTGAAACAATCAATCAAGTGCGGAAGAAATGAGCTGAAGGATAAATAACAATATCATGATCATCAAGTTCTATTTTTTATGCTAACATTGTTTGTTTCTTTGTGTAGGTATAGGTAAAATCACAAAGCTGAACACTATTCGAAAACCAAGCATGTGGAGAAAAATGGGCTCCCACAAGGGTAGAGCTCGACATGCTGCCCTATTCATTAATGGGCTGATTTCAAGATACATCATCATGTTCATGAAGTGAAATGAAATACAACTAAAAGAGTGAAAATAGATTTATCCATCGAGCAACTAAACCAACTGTGCATTCATAACAATCAGGTTTGTTTTCTGAAGGCTACAGGTGAACAGTGAGTTTAATTCACTAAATGAATTCAACTGAGTACATTTACATCAGATATTGCTGAGTTAGTTCATGTTTTGTGTTATCTTGCTGATCATAATCATATATGTCATGCAAGTTTCAGTTCATTAATTCATTCT
>VDFB02105785.1:310102189-310126564 GCA_007258455.2 Sequoia sempervirens | reverse complement strand
GGTTGTGCATAAAGATTTAGAGGTGGGGCATTCAAAGTTGAAGGCTGTGCTGAATGATCCTGCACATTATCTTGTGATGGCTGTGGTGAATGTGGCTGCAATGAAATGACTTGTGAAGGATGCGAATGAACAGATGATTGCTGCGTTTGAAGCCGACGCTTCAACTCCAACTCTATTTCACAATAGTCGAAACCCGCTTTGCTCGATTGGCTCCAAAATTGTGGTTAAGGCTCTTCCTGCCGTGTCTTGTAACAGCTCATCTCTTCCTGCCGTTTCTTGCAATGGCTTATCTATGCCTGCCATTTCTTGCAATGCCTCCCCTGCAAACATTGACTCGTGGCAAGAAACAACATCGTCTATATCAAGATCTTCTTGATTCTCCAACTCAGGAGCTAATTCATCCTCAATGTGCTGATGTGCATCCTTCTCGGCACTAACTCTGGCTATGGGCCTCACACATGATTGCCTCGACCCCAAATCAATTCTGATGGCCATCTCCACAAAAGAAGTGCCTCCTTCCACATCAGGCTCATTGTGTTCCTCTCCCTGGGAAACATCAATAACCTCTTCAATCTGGGAAGCATTAGCAACCTCCACGACTCTTTTCACAAAATGGTCTCCTACTGCATCATCGCCTGCAAAGCGGGTCCTTTGCCTTGTGATTACGGCAAACAGATTCTCAAAAGGAGTGGGTCTAATGAACCCGCTAGATGCCCCATATCCTCCATAGCTCCTAGACTTGTCAACTTCACTGTCTGGACCTTTCCCGCCACTACCAGCCTGCAGGGTTTTTTCCTCAGAGTCCTCCAAATCTGCTACCACTGCACTCTCAGCCTCTCTGGCTTCACCTGCATGCAACTTTGCTTCAATAAATGGCATATCTTCATCCATTGGAATGGCTTCTGCAACAGATTGTGCAACCAAGGGACTTTCATCTATTTCCATCAATGAAATTCCACATTCAACAGCAGCAGCAGTTGTTTCTTCACAAGGCACTACTTGTGCTTTTAACTTCTTACATGTGGAATTGTGATCATAATTTCTCACCCTACGTTTCATGGAATTCCTCACTTCTTCTTGCTTCTCTGGAAGATCAAATGTGACCCTCTTCTTACCTTTCATTGATTTCAGCTTCGGAGATTGGTTCTTTTTGTGCGAATTCTCAAGACCTTCCTTGCCCATGTGACCAAGCCTCTTGAACCAGGGCTTCGTGTCACTATCCACCATTGCCATCGCAGCTCCCACCTCATTGTGACTCTCCAACACATATAAAGTGTTTAATTTGCTGCCTTCTGCAATCACTCAGGCTCCTTTTGTCACTTTCCATCTACTTAGTTCAAAAGTGACTCCACATCCTTGAGATTTCAATTGCCTAACTGAAATTGAATTATGTTTCAGCTGAGGGACATACCTGACATCCTTTAACAACCAACTTTTTCCATTTGTTAGTTTCAACAAAACATCTCCTATGCCAACAATATCAAGATATTTATTATCTGCAAGAAGGACCTTACCAAAAACACTGCTTTGAAAGGTTTTGAAAAATTCCTTACACCAAGTAACATGAAACAAAGCTCCCGTATCTAACACCCAAGCATTTGCTTCAATTTCTTATTTGGTTAACAAAAGTACACTATCTTCCATATCTGCTCCTTGGCTCTAACCGAGCTCTGATACCAATTGTGGAGCATTAAAGGAGCAGATAAAAACAAGAATTAGAAGTCACACAACATAACACAACAGCATAACAACATAACACGAGTTTTAACGTGGTTCACCATAAATGGCTACGTCCACCAGGAAAGCAGGGAATAATCTTATATTAACCAATGATACAACACAATACATGAGATATACTTATACACTCATATTCAGCTATGAACTCAAGAGTTGGGAGGAGATGAAGAGTCAAATGACCGTTGGGCTTCACATCCCAACAGGCAGAGGGCTGACGATTCTCATGATCAGACGCTTTTATTTTTAAGAGTTACTTCTAGCTAATACATATCTAAAAAAAAAATTGTATATTATATGCCAGTCTATTCTGGAACATTCAAATGAATTCCAAAATAAATTACGTTGCCTTCCATTATATATTATTTGTCTCTTTTTTTTTTTACCATCTTAAAATTTGCATTGGGTCTACACCAGTTTTACATAGACTCGACAGAAATGACTTCACATATCCGGGCCACATCAGGAGAGAACGAATGCATAGATGCACACAAAATTACACATGCACATAGGTATTTATTGATTTTCCACAACATCACATAATTGTAGACGAATATTTTTTTTTTTTCACACTACAAATAAGGGTGCTTACACTCACAGACAAGAGTGTCATGCTAGTTGTGAATCTCCTAAAACCAATTAAAATTTCTCCATGGAAACAACACAATAATGGGACTCTTCTTCTTCTTCTTCTTCTTCTTTTTTTTGTCTGTTGCTTCATATTACATCAAAAACCATTTATTTAAAACTTTCATCTTTATAGCATTACATTGAAAAACAATTTAATGTCAACCATTGCATTTGGGCTTGCTCTCCACCCTACCTCATGGAGCCTCATGGGCTCTAGCCATACCCCCGAGCAAGGAATTTGTTTAGCTCCGCGACCATAAATGGAGTCACTTCTCATTTGTACAAAAGAATAGGACTAACATAGCACAAATTTTATGCATCTAGCCTCTCTACCTTCTACCTTCAACCATGATCTATTCAATATACAACTTTCTTACTACCAATAAACAAAGAGTATTGAAAATAAGAACTTATCTATTTTCTCTTAGGTGAAGGGATTGAACTCTTCTATCCATTTTTCCTCTCCAAGCCAACCATCTTGATCACTACCTTTTCAAGAGGTGGACTCCTCTCCTCTTCTCTTTCTTTCCACCATCTCCACTCAAGTTCTCCAAGAGGAGAAGTGGGTGACACCCTCTTCGACTTCTTCTCCAAAATATATAGAAAATTCAACTTGCAACCTTTGGATGGGAAGGTGTGGAGTATACCTACCTCCATCAATGAGTCTTTTCTTTATTAAAGAGGAAACATGGACTTGGACAACCCTTCCATTTCCCCATCCTATCATTTCCTCAAAACTCGTCACTCTCCATTATGAGGACTTTTTAGGGGTCAAATCATGTCATTGGGGCACTATTATATGCCCACTTGACCCCTACAACTATGGTATAGACCTTAGGGGGTTTATTTTTGCATCCCAACCAAAGAAATTGACCAACAACAATATTTAAAGACCCACTTAAGATTTCATCCGAGTTTTCACACTTGGACATGGGTACTTAACCCGTAGCCCCCACTTACCTCACATAACACATAATCAATCAACCCTCACCAACTTAATTTACCAGGATATCAACTTTATTTATCTTTAAGCTACAAGAAAAAGGGCTCAAATTCATGATCACAAGAAGATGCCTTTTTGATGTGTCCTCAATGGTCTTCCCTTCTCGTACTAACACTCTTCCTTTCTTGCACATTACCAATGAAACCATAAGCAACAATCCTATATCACATTAATCTGATAGCTAAAATAAGATTTAATTATACAACAATTTCATTTATAATTTCAACTCATATTCAATTTATGAGTCCTAACTCCATGGTACAACATCAATAAAATATCATAACAAAATGCAAGAATATTGTAAAATAATCACACCATTTATCATCCACAATACATATTACCATCTATTTGGAAATTCATAGAACATATTAGGGTTTTAATTAATCAAATGCAAGGTGGGGTCTTACATGTGAATTATTAGGAGGATAAATTATGGTATGAGCCTTGTTTCCTACCTCATGATCCTTTAAATTATGTTGTGCTTTCTTTGAGTAGAGAGGAAGAATTTACAAATGAAGATGGTGGTGCTAAGCATTATGAGGACAAAATCGACAAGTTTGATGAATTGGTCTATGGTCAACAAAAGGATGAAATACATTCATAAAAACCTTAGTTTAAATGACCAAATTTTCTAATATAAATGTAATGATATTCAATATTAATATCGTCTTTATACTCATGACTTCAATCATTTAAATAATCTCATGCAATAGACATACAAGAGAATGAGGCTATCAAATAGGGACATCAAACGCCTTATTTATGTAGCATTCATGTAGGTAAAAAGTGGTTATTAGTTGAGAAGTAGGCTTATCCTACTGCAAGGGTAGTGAGTTATAAACCAAGTGATAGTTCCAAGGGTTGATATTGGTAAATAGAAAGTGAGTGATAAGGATGAACAAAAGATCTTGACCAAGAAGGTTGTTGATAAAAGAAAAAGTCCAAAGTGACAAGTAAACAAGAGGTACATATCAAAGGTCCAAAACCATGATGTGTAAACAAGTGGTACTATTATCCCAAGGGAAAAGATGGCTAATTTGAAGGAATCTAGAAAGGGTAAGGGGATGTCATCAAACCACATGCCTATAGATGTTCAAACTAGAAAGGAAGTAAGATATAATATAGTTATTTCTTCTTCAAATCAAGTGATATCTTACATTCCATATGCAATTCAGGTGACCATAGCATTGGGTGCACCTTTTCCAACATACAATCCAATTGATGTTGGACAAATTTTTAACCAGGTGAGGATTTATTTACCTTTGTCTAATTCTCCTAGGATTCTAGATCGTAGGGAAAGGGCTTTATACTTCATTTATGTTGATGTTCCTAAACAACCAACTTCACCTCAAAATAAATAAGAGAAGATAGAGAAGGAGGAGACTATGGTGGTATACCTTGGTGCTTCAACGGTGAAAAAATTAAGCTAAGTGTTGACCCCTTTTATAATACTTTGATTATAAATGGATGGTTGCTCCACAATTGTATGCATGATTTAGGTGTATCTAGAAATTTCATGTCACTCCAAGTAATGAATGAACTTGGTCTACAAGTGTCAAACTCATATGGAAATGTTTATCTATGGATTTTAGAGAAATGAATTTTCATTGGGCTGGTGAGTAATGTAGAGGTCCATCTAGTTGCCTATTGTTATTCATGTTCTAAAAATTTTAGGCCACAGACTTTGCTTTCCTTATTTACCCTCTTTGAAGTCCTTGTTATTATCTTATAAGTCTTTTTACCTAAATTTTATCTCTTAAAGGTCGCCAGTTTCCCAGTTTTCATAACCTTTGAGGTTTCCTGAGTTATGTAACTCATGTCGCCATTTTCTTTAAATTCGTAACCTAGTCATAGGTTTATCAAGTTTCATAACTTCATGTGTAAGCGACTTAAGTCTTGTCATAGCCCGCCCCCATGTTGTCTTCAAGCAAGTCGCGGAGTTGGAGGTTATCGTAACCTATCAACTCTAGATTTTGGTTACCAAGTTACCAATCCAAGCAACCTGGCGACATGCCTTCTTTTTCACTCATTTCGAGGCATCGTACAACCTGGAGATGTCTAATCATATCAAAAAGTGTGTTTCTTTTAAAGCAATTTCCTTCTTTCAAAAATTGGGAATTGAGTATTTCATAAATACGGTACATGCAGATGTGATGGCAACTTAAATGCAAGATGGTGGGAGATTTGCACTTATATTTGCATATTGTATTTCGTACTCATCTCTCTCATTATTTCAATATGTTTATCTCCCCGAAAGTTGAGAACTTATGCAGACTGCTATAGGAAACCGCCTGTTGAATGTGAGAGACACAGATATCAAACCTCTGGATTTGAAAGAATTGTGGGAGCACTTGGAAAGAAAAGGAGTTTCTGCATTGAATGAGAGGCTTGTGGTGAGAAAAATTTGCTAATGCTGGTGGAATACCGAAAGCAATAGATTGTTTCAAACTTGTGGTCGCCTATGCAAAGAGGTACGTTCCTGAAACGCAAGAAATTAGAGCAGTGGACGGGTCATTGGTTATCAAGGTTACTCCTGAAGCTGTGTCTCTAGCTCTTGGCCTCCCGGTAGACCTACCATTTGAGAAAATATATGTTGCAATTGCTGATGAATTTTTCAAAGAAAAAGAAGATTGGTGTAGAAATTCAATGGCTAAAACCTGGTTTAAGTTCGAAAGGAAAGGTAAGTCCTAATTACCCCCTAAGCTTAAAAAGACACATTTTAAGGATGAAATTTTCAATGCCATTACTCTATTGCATCGGGTCGTTGGTAATGGGGTCTCTAAGAGCTTTGAGAACTGGATGTGTTTATTTATTTTGAAAATTTGTGAAGAGGATGTCTTTATTGATTGGGGTGAAATTATATGTCATCATTTGAAAGAGCAATTGTTGAATTATCATAAGTGTGCTAATTTTCACATGTGCTCCTACTTGATATATCTTGTTGTTAGTCAAAAAAATGTTTGATTAGGGTTGGAAACGCAGGATGTCCCGGTACCGGGCATGCCTATATACAAATTTGTCCTACAACTCACCAAGCGGTTTGGAATGGAAAATTACTGCCATGTCAATGATGTCTTCTTAATGGAGACTGCCAGGAGACTGGAAGGGAAATTAGAAGTGTGCTTCTCTCCGGATTTTATATCCTTGATAATGAGATATGAGAGCTTTTACATTCAGTTTGATAAATTTTCTTATTTAAGAATTGGTGGATTTCAAGGCGCTCTATTGAAGTTTCCCAAATACCCAGATGACCTTATTGTGTTTCTAGAAATCTAGAGATAGATGGCTGAAGTAAATATTAAGTATTTGAAAATGAGTAAAAAAGGGTATATGTTTCCATTGGTATTTTCTTCTTTCACATGCAAAAGTAATCAGGTTTCCAAACATGCATGTGAGGCCTTGAAACAATTCAATTTTCCCAATTGTTTTGAGAGAACCAGTTTTGATAGTAAAGGTTTTATTAGACAAAATTGTCATGGTGGGAGCTCTTATGTGCATGTGCCACATATTGAAGATTTCTGGGAAGACTGTGTTAATGAATTTGAAGTTTTTAGGAGAAACAATATGAGGTTAACTCTTAAACAAATTCAAGATTTCGAGTTGCCTCTATGCATCCCAGAAAATGTATGTGAAGATTCGATGATTCTCCATCCTGATTTTGATAAATTTTTATCAAAATTTTCCATATGTGTTGATTGGAGTAAGGAAGAATGCTCTAATATTCAAGAGCGCTCAGTTTTAGTTGTTGAGAAAACTCAGGATTGGCTAGCTGGTAAATGGAAGAAGTGTGCGGGTTCTACCCATGGTTCAAAACCTTTAGGCAGAAAGGAGATGAGGTCATCAACTCAGACTCCAAATGTCACCCCTTCAATAGGAAGATGTGCAGCTAAATCTTCTGGATCAAATCTGCAGTCAGGGGGAGAAAAAGAAAAACCGGAGGAGGTGACCAAATTGAAGTCCACCTGCGAACAAAATTCACCTCCCTCTTCCCCTAAGCAAAATGAGGATCAGGATCAGCTCGCATATGCAAATTTTGGGAATATTTTCCAAAATATTACTGATGATAGTATTCTTCCTTCTTTGTCTGAAGATGTACCCGTCCCATCTAAAACCCCAGATAGTACTCCTCACAAGTAGCAATTGCTTATTGGGAAGTACAAGTGGCAGTGCAACTACAGCGTCTCCAGGTTGGTTGAAGAAGGTGGTGGAAAAGAAAATAAAATTGATTCCTTCTACTGTAGTAGAAGTTGATACTGTGGCCAAACTTCTTCAGGGTTCTGCTAAGCCTAAACAGGCTAGGAAGATGTCCAGAATAATAAATGTTGAGGTCTCGAGACACCAATTGCTGGAAGTGGTGTACCCAATAGGAGAGCTGAATGAAAATGAAATCACTACAAATGATTATAAGATCACTCATGTGGATATGGGACTTGTTACCTTTGAAGGGGATGTATATCATGTTGGTTTCTCTGTGGATGCTTTAATCAAATGCGCCAAGGGCCTAAGGAAAGAAAACATTAAGTTGCAATCTCAAGTACTCACTCTTAGCCAGTTTATTTCCTCTTTAATTGCTACTCCTGTGGTTAAAGAAAGCACTAGCTCTCATATTGAGAGTGTTGATTCTAAAACTCTGCAACAAGTTAAAAGGAGTATGAGTTATTCAAAAGGTGCTAATGAATGGATGGAGATGATTTCCCATAATGCTTTGTTATACCTCGATGAGATTATTCCTTTCTATTCAAAAGTTAGTTTAAAGAGGAAAGAATTATTAGTAGAACTGCAGCATATGAGAAAAGAACAAAATACTCTTTTTGTATTGTCCAAAGAAGTTACAGATTTGGTTAAACTGGATCCAATTACATTAATTGGAGAGAAAATTGTGAACAACCCCAAAGAAATTGATCCAAATTGGGTTGATTATTTGGAATGGCGGTTGGACATATATGATAACCTCATCAAGGAGACTAATACTGCAATGGGGCAATATTTGGATGTACTAGTTGAAATAAGAGAGAATTGTCATAACCTGGGTGTAGATATTATGGATGAGTTTGGAGAGAAATTTCTAGAATTCAATGAAATTGTTGTGAAATTCAAAGAAATATTTAAAGAGGAAATATATGAAGCATCCGCAACTACTAGGGAATCCTTCTCTAAGCTCGGCAGAATGGAAGTTTATTTGAAGTCCTACAAGACAACACGAGACGAAATGGATCAAACAATAACTGATGCTGAGAAAAACTTAAACAAATGGAAGAACCAGTTACAGATAACTACTACTCTAGGTGGCAAGAATATTACTGCAGTCATTGCTAGGTACCGAGAATACAGAGCGAGGAAGAGGGAAAAGGAAAAGTTGTTGGAAATCGAGAAGATAGTGGAGGTTGAAGACGAAGAGTGTGGAGTCATTGGAGATTGATGCTTATTTGTTTTTAACATAACTTAGTTTAGCTCTTTTTCTTTTTATTTTATCTTTTAAAAGACTTTATTTGATGTTATGTTTAAACAGTTGTCTTCAAGAAACCATTATTTGGGACTTATTTTCAAGACTTTAAATATTGGGGAGCAGGGAACTCTATCACTCTCTCTCTTTTTGGGCAAACTTTGATTTTTTCAGAAGAAAGATGGAAAGTTTCTTTAAAATATTTTTTTGTTTTCGATATGAATATGCTATGGTGAATTATGCAGATATAATCTTTGAATTACAGTGCATAATCTTATTTTGTTTCTATGGATATGTCATCAGTGCATGTTTATATTGAAATGGCTATCGGTATGGAATCTCTTGCTGTGAAATATTGATCTGTGAATGAGAATTTTATGGTATATTTGGGAAGTTTTACAATTATTATTGTTGAAATTGATATTGTTCGAATACACCTTTCAAATCTTTTTGGTTAAAAGTATTACCTTATTTGCTTTCTGGTTAAAAGCAACAGAGATTTAAATTCATTGCATATCATATAAGGTAGCTTCCACCTTGTTTAAAAGTAAAGAATCAGAATAGAATATCATTATATCTAATTCAACAGTTGTTTACATTTGTCATCTCCATGGGTGTTAGAATATAGAGTTAGGTGACAAACTTTTGAACTAACACCTGCCTAGAAATGTTTTTTCATGATATATATTATAGTGGTGGATCACCCTCCTAAATAAGGAATGTTATTATCTATAACATGAGAAACATCTATTGGGAGGAGCATACAAATATGTTTATCTTATGTAGCAATTCCTTTGTGTGGTGAGAATGTAAAGTTGCATAGGGAACATAGGTTCCTAGATAACATTGAATATTGATACAAAAGTCACATGAAAAGGTAAGCCTATTTGATACAAGTGATGATAAAATGATAGGTTATTATGATGAGGTTGAGATTGAGGAGGATGTTCTTGTTCCATCCAATACTGATAAGAGATTTGGTGACAGTCTTTGGACGATGTTCTTTCATGGTGGTTTCTTAGGGGAAGGTAATGGTATATGTATCATTTTGGTATCTCCAAATAGTAAAAAGTATAATTTTTCCTTCAATTTGGCCTTCAATGTACTAATACTATTGCTAAACATGAGGCCTTATTGTTCAGGTTAAATGTAGCTCATAAATATGGTAGTAGATGCCTAAAAATTCATGGAGATTTTGAGTTAGTAATGCAGTAGGTAAAATGCATATATAGCTAAGAAAAAAAGTTAAGCTCATATAGGAATTTGTTGTTTGGGATAGTATTGAATTGTTTGACATTATTGGAATTGAATGGATTTAAAGAAATGATAACATAGAGTTTGGTTCTCTTGCAATTACAATGTCAAGGTATTAATTGGATTCATATCTTCCCTTGTATCAACAAATAATTAAATTCCTAGTAAGACCCTTCATACCACAAAAAAAGAGCAGCTAATAGATATTTGACATGACAACCAATGAATTTAAAGTTTTATGAATGGAATGGATGATTTTGATAACTAGTTTATTGATTTATAACCAATGGTGGAAATAAAAAATAGAAAAGAAACCTTATTTGGAAATGAAGTATAAGCAAAAATTAATAGCATATCCAAAGGGTTAGTGGCCATGGAAAAATGTTTGATAGTAGAGACCAATACAAGAAAAAAAGCAAGCCAACTCATGAAGATGATATCGAGGTATTGAACTTGGGGATAAATGATAATCCTAAGATGTTGTACATTGGTAAGAAACTAAAACCAAATGAGAAGCAAGAGTTGATTTCCCTATTTAATAAGTTAAAAAAAAAAATTCTTAGATGTATGAAGATCTTCAGGCATATAGGGAGGATTTGTTTCAACAGACTATCCCACTTCATCCTAATGCTAAATAATTTAGGCAAAAAAAAAGGCTTGTTAGCCCCACCTTGGCGCCCCAAATGCAAAAATAATTGATGAAGCTGAAATAAGTGGGAATAATCAAAGCAATTAGACACTATGAGTGGGTCTAGCTTGTCATGGCATAGAAAAGGAGTGGATAAATAAGTTTGTGCATTTATTTCATGAACCTCAACCTTAAACTTCTCGAGGATAAATATCCCCTTTTGAGTTTAGATAATTTGTTGCAAAAAGGAATAAGATTTGAATTCCATGATGGATGGTTTTTTGGGCTACAACCAGGTGGTTGTTAAGGAGTTAAAATGACATAATATGGTATTCACTACTTTGTGTGGTGCTTATATATATGTGATGATGTCATTTGGTTTGAAGAATATAGGATTGACCGTTCAAAGGGAAATGGATGTGGCTTTTGTCAGTCTCATTGATTGGATCATGGTGCTATATCAGGATGACCAAACTACATTTTCAAAGTAAAGAGATGATCACTCCAAACGTTTAGAATTGATCTTTAAAAAATGTTTAGAGTACAATATTTCTCTTAATCCTAAGAAATGTCAATTTGGTGTTGACAAGGGTAAACTCTTGGGGCACATTGTGTCAAAGGATGGGATAAGAATAAACCCCAAAAGAGTTAAGGTCATTAGCCTCATCCCACAACCCAAATAGATCAAATTAATACAATCATTTTTGGGGAAGATTAACTTTTTTAGGAGGTTTATTGCTAACTTTGTCGAGAAAACTAAGGCTATATCAGAAATACTCAAGAAAAGGAAATCATTTGAATGAAGTGTTGAGCCAGTCGAAGCTTTCAAAGATATCAAACAAGATATATCAGAGGCTCATGTATTTTAGTAATTCCTAATTACTCCAAGCCTCTCCATCTATTTTCCTTTGAATCCTTTTATATTATTGTTGTGTTTCTACAAAAGAACAAAGATGGAAATGAGCAGTTGATATATTTCTTTAGCAATTCATTGCAATTAGTGGAACTAAATTATTCCACAATAGAAAAGCATGCTTGTGCATTAATCAAATTAGTGAAAAAAATTAGGTCATATCTTGTGGGTTTTAAAATTATAACATAGGTGCCACACCCAACTATGAAGGACATGTTACCAATTTTTCGCCTCAACTCAATTGGTAGAGCTGGTTGAATGTTATTTATCATAAGCTGGAATTGCAGTTTAAGTTCAAATGTTGTTTCGCATTATTATCATTATTCATTGAGTAACAGTTATACATTTTAAAGAAGAAATAGAGTTTTTGGAATGCCATTCAGATGTTCCAGAAATGACAGAAATACATAATTGAGCAAATGAGCAAAATAGCATTTCAGATTCTTTCTTTTATTTCATGAAAAAACTCATATTTTACAAGGCTTCATTTGATTTCAAGAATCAGATATTACAACATTGCATTTAAATGCATTTTCTTTTCAAATGAAAAGCAAGAATGGAAATCAAATATCCACACAAGCTGTGGATGTAACTATCACAGTGCGTAACTAATAGCACACTATACTATTAAAGATGCGGAAAAGAAATCACGTAAGTAAACAGCATAATCATCATTGCCTATTTTGGCCGATGATTGACGATGATGGTGCACTTTTTTCTTCGCGAGCTCCGTCGACCTGTAAGAGAAAAGAGGGGTGTCAGTGGCTTTGATTATGATGTAACCTATATGAGGCGCCCACAATAGTACAGCCTACTATTAATCATGCATTGAAATAATCAATCAAGTACGGAAGAAATGAGCTGAAGGAGAAACAACAATATCGTGATCATCATATTCTATTTTTTATGCTAACATTGTTTGCTTCCTTGTACAGGTATAGTTAAAATCACGAAGCTGAACATTATTCGAAGACCAAGCATGTGGAGGAAAGCGGGATCCCACAAGGGTAGAGCTCGGCATGCTGCCCTATTCATTAAATGGGTTGATTTTAAAAAATACATCATCATATTCATCAAGTGAAATGAAATACATCTGAAGGAGGTTTCCATGTTTCGGTAGATTGTTGAATATTGCATTCAGCAGGGTGCAAATCTATTGACAACAGTTTTTGGCACGCCCGGTGGGACATTGAAAGCTACTTTTAGAGAATTTTTTAATATCATCAGTTTGTTCTTTGGTGTATGCAGCAGATTTTCCAGCCTTCTGGAGGCTATCACAATATACCTGGCAACTCCGGTTCTGTTTTTGCATGCTAGTGCAGCCCGCGCATGAGAAAGCTACAGACAAGATCAATTTTTGCACCCTTCAAGTATCGAGAGTTGTCCCCATCACGAAGAAGAGGCAGAACAGTAAGGAATCTTTTTGAAACCCCTGTGAGGTCGAAGTCTACACCTCTCGTTTTCAGTTCCTTGGTGTTATCACCAGGTGTACCAGTTTTGATTTCACAAATACCATCGATGGCAGCACCACCAAGGCAGCACCCGTTCGCGCCCTTCAATGGAGGTACCTCGTTAAATATACTTCAGCACGAAGAAATTCCAGCAACAACCCTTAGAGGTATGTCGTACTTCACGGGGGAAGATTACACTACGCCCGTCGAACACATCTGTGACATAGCCACGTTATGCTCGGTGCACAATATCACTCAGGAGAACATCGCTCTACGGCTGTTAGCTACGTCACTTAAGGGCAAAGCGTTCCAGTGGTTTAGAGGCCTCGCAGCCAATTCAATTGCAACGTGGGATGCGTTAGGTAATAGCTTATACCAACATTTCGCTGATAAATCTGATAATTTTTCCTTGTTAGAACAGCTGAGCACCATTCAAAGGGCGCCACATGAGCACCTGGCTGACTTTAATTACCGATTCCAAAGAACCTGGGATAGGATTCCTGCAATGGTAAAGCCCTTACCGGTACATGCATTTCTGTTTTATTTAAAAGCTTTGAACAATAAGATTGTTGTTATGACTCAGTCTATGGGTGGTCTAACGCTCCCTAACGCTTATAATATCACCATTAACGCTGAAAATTGCCTCATTCAAGCTGGAGACATAGCTCCTAGACCTCCTATGCCTTTGTTTCCAGAAATACAACCACCTATTCATGCTGCTATACCTCCTTTAGCTGTTGTCCCGCCTGTTCCAACGATAGGATATCATAGTACAGCCCAAGAAGTCGCTACCCCAGCCCCAAATCCGGAGATGCAAGAGCTAAAAAGCATATTAAAGACCTTTGGGAATGATCTTGTGACTATTAAGAAGCATGTTGGGCAAGAAAATAAGCCTTATCAAGCCCCTTATCAGCAAAACCAACAAAACAGACTCGCTTTTTAAAACGATTATCAAGCCCAAAGGAGAAATTTTAACCCTAGGCCATTCTAGCCATACAACCTGAACGCAGCTAGTTCATCAAAGGAACTTGTGCCGAAAAATAATGTTGCCCAGGACTACGATTGGTGTTATCCGTGCAATCAGCCCCATAACCAATCAGCGTGAGCCAATGGAATGAGAAATCAGGCTTTAATGGTTCAAAATAGCTATGTTGTTTCAAAAAATGTTGCAGATCAGAATCAAGACTAGCAAGATAACATAGAAGTCGTCTTGCTAAACTGGCAGAGCTCTAAATTATGTGGTGTGAATGGCCAAGGTCAGCAAAATTCTCCTATTTCAGCTAATACCAGATCTAAAAAGTGAGCTATGGATCCAGGACAGCAAGCTGGAAGTTCACAGCAGTAGCCTTCAGTCAGTAAGCAGCCTGTTTTATCAGAGGTTAGTGCTTCCACATAGCCTAAAATGCATATTCTGCAAAGAGGGCAGGAGATACCTAACAAGGAGTTGTCAAAAATGCATTCTCAGCCTCTGCAGAGGCAAAACGAAGTAGTTGTCACAAAAAATCAGCAGAAGGTAAATGCTTCATCATTCAATATTATTGAGCATCTTAAGAAAACCACTGTCAACATGTCGATATTAGATGCTCAGTAGCTTCCAGGGCAGAAAATTTTACTAAGAACGCTTTGGTAGAGTTGTCTATCTCTGACAACACTAATCAAGGAGCTACGAAGGTTGTGATGGCTAATGACCTGGAGGAGAAAAGTGGGCATAAAGCAAAAGAGGTAAAGCCCCCTCCATTTTATTTAAGTATGATCATAGGTGATAAAATTGTTCATACTGTATGGTTGATTCTGGCACCAGTAGTTTAGTCATGCCTAAGAGTTTAGTTGATAAATTAGGTCTTGTTTATGAGCCTAATCCTCAGAAAGGCGTAGTGCAATTAGATGGGTCTGCTGTTAAGACTGCTGGTATTATCAAAAAAATTAGCCCTTACCTTGCATGCCTCCCCAAGTTTCGCTATTCATCAAGACATTCACGTCATAGACTTACCACCGCACTTTGCTATCTGTCTATCAAGGGATTTTACAGCCAAGTTGGGTGGGTTTTTGTCTTATGATTGGTCTCATCTATTTTATAGAACAAGGTATGGTACGAAAGTGACTATAAAGTCTGAGCCTCTCGCCAAAGACCATATCGAACCATACTCCCCAAACCCTATAAACGCTAATCTCTACGCCACCTCTGCAATGGAGGAGCAAACCATGACCTCAGACTGTAGCACCCAGGAAGACTACATCAGTCTTGATGAATGGGTAGCCGAAGATCACGAGCTTGATTTGTTTCAGAACACAGATGAGGTAGGATTAGGAGTCTATATGATTCGAGAGTCTGATTGCGACATGCCTAATCTTTGTAAAGAGGATGAACCGTCTGCAGGAAAAGATAATGAGCTTTGGAAGCTTTATTTCGATGGTTCGAGAAGCAGTGTTGGTGCCGGGGGTGGAGCTATGTTGATATCGCCCGAAGGAGATAAGTATTTTTCAGCTTGTAGATTTGCTTTCAGCTGTTCGAATAATAAAGTTGAGTACAAAGCATTGGTGCATGGCCTTGAGTGGGCTCACAAACGAGGTATTAAATGCTTGCAAGTTTTTGGTGATTCCGAGTTAATTGTGAATCAGGTCAAAAATTTAAATGTTGCTAAGAATGATTTGCTTAAGAAATACAAACATCGTGTATGGGATTTAATGGAGGATTTTAATGCTTTTAATATCATGTTGATTCCTCAGAATCAAAATAAGCATGTTGTCAAGCTTGCTGCCATAGGAGCCCAGTTTGATATTCCCAAGGAGATTCATAAGGTAGAAGCACGTTAGTACGTGAAAATAGTGGTCAGACCTTTTGTACCTGACAATAACGTGAGTTGGCAGGTTTTTGACAACGATGAGCAGATCATGAATTTTTTGATTGCTGAAGCTAAGTTCGCAGATGGAAATCAGCAAAAATGGCAGCAACAATATGAGGACCAGATCGTGCAATTAAAGACTAATAAGCTGCCAAAGGGGTTGGTGACCTTGGAATCTGTGTTTAACTCAGATGATCAGGTGCGGAAAGACAAGTGCAGCTTGACAGTTAGAGAAGAACATTACGCAACCATTGAAATTTGCAAAGGCAAGCTTCTCAAGCTGGGCAAGGTATGTAGTCAAGACGAACAACAGGCCTTTATTCTGTTATGTCAGAAATTTAGTGATGTTTTTGCTTGGAAGTACAAGGATTTGAGAGGTTTTAACCCCAAACTAGCCCAGCATACCATCGAGCTTGAACCCGGTGCAAAGCCAGTAAGGTAGAAGCAAAGACCACTTAATCCCAAGTTAGAACACCTTATGAAGGCTGAATTGAATAAACTAGTTGAAAGCGGTATTATTTTTCCTATCAAGCACACCTCTTGGGTGTCAAATTTAGTGCCAGTCAAGAAGAAGAGTGGGGAAATCATCTTATGTGTTGATTTATGAGATCTGAATAGAGCATCATTGAAGGACCATTACCCACTCCCTTCCATGGAGCAAATTTTACAAGTGGTTTATGGTTCTGACAGATTTTCTTTGTTAGATGGCTACTCAGGTTACAACCAGATTCTGGTGAAGCAGGAAGATCAGTTCAAAACAGTGTTTACAACCAAGTGGGGCACGATGGCCTACAAGAAGATGCCTTTCGGCTTATCAAATGCTGGAGCAATTTTTCAGCGTGCTATGGATATGGCTTTTCACAGCCTCATGAACAAGTTCGTTCTAGTATATCTAGATGATATTACTATTTTTTCCAAAAATGCTAACGAACACCTAAATCATTTGGAGCAAATTTTTCAGAGGTGCAGAGAGTTCGGAGTATCTCTCAATCCAAAGAAATGTATATTTTTAGTGCACGAAGGTAAATTGCTTGGACACATTGTCTCAAAGCAAGGTATTTCAATTGATCCTGAAAGAGTTTCAGCAATTCTAGAATTGCCATTACCAGCTCACAAGAAAGGCTTGCAAAGATTTCTTGGGAGGATAAATTTCGTGAGGAGGTTCATACCAAATATCGCAACCTTGCTGCAACCTCTCACTTCTATGCTGAAGAAGAATATGCTATTCAATTGGACCAAGGAAGGCAAGAGGAGCTTCGAGCAGATCAAGGAAGCACTCGCAGCTGCTCCTACTCTCATTAATCCAAACTTTGACAAATATTTTATTTTGTATGCTTTTGGAGGAGTGGATACTGTTTCAACTATGTTATTCCAGCAAAATGATGAAGGCTTGGAGCAGCCTGTTGCATTTTTCAGCCAAGTTTTGCACGATTACGAGGTAAAATACTCTTTTGTTGAGAAACATGTCTTTGTTGTTGTAAGAAGTTTTACGAAGTTCAGACACATGTTGTCCAACAGCAAGATTCATTTATTAGTGGCTCATTCAACTGTTAAAAATTTTCTGCTTAACAAGGATATTAATGATAAGCGTGCTGGTTGGATCACCAAAGTAATGGAGTTTGATGTCGATATAAAAGTAACCAAGCTCGTTAGAGGCAAGGGTTTGTGTGAACAGATTGTTGGAAATGAGGACAGCAGCTCAAATGAGGCTGCAAATACAGAAATAGTGTTAAATAATGATGTTCTAGGTGTGGTCCCAGCACCTCCTGCTACATGGTTGCAACAGATGATACATTATCTGCAAACTGGTGAATGCCCTGAAGGCTTAGACAGAGCAAAAAGAAGGTACTACAGATTACAAGCCATCCCTTATGCAATCATTGATGGTATTCTTTATAGGAGAGATTTCCAGGGTGTCTTGTTGAAATGTATTCAGCTTGATCAAGTTGACAAGCTGTTAGCAAAATTTCATGATGGACTTTCAGGAGGTCACTTTGCTGCAAGAACAACAGCTCTGAAAGTTATGCGAGCTGGTTATTATTGGCCATATTTGTTTAAAGATGCTATTGCTTAGGTCAGAAAATATGAGAAATGTGTTTTATTTGCTGGCAAACAAAGGCTTGCACCGTTGCCCCTACATCTGATTCAGGTAGAACAGCCCTTCGCTAAGTGGGGCTTGGATTTTATTGGTCCTATTAATCCGCCTTCAAGTGCAGGACATAAGTGGATTCTTACTGCCACAGATTATTTTACAAAGTGGACCGAAGCCATTGCTTTAAAGGAAGCAAACAAGACTTCAGTTCTTAACTTCTATCAAGATCTCATATCGAGATTTGGTGTTCCAGATTCAATCATTTCGGATAATGGTTTAGCTTTCATAGGATTGAAGATTTCAGATTGGTCTGTCAGAAATAATATTTATTTGAATACGTCCTCAAATTATTATCCACAGGGCAATGGTTAGGCGGAATCCACAAATAAGAATCTAATTCGGATAATAAAGAAGACTGTTGAAGATAATCAGAGGACATGGCACGAGAAGTTGAAGCTAGCCCTTTGGGATGATAGGATAACTCCTAAAAGAGCCACTGGTTGTTCACCTTTTGTTTTAACTTATGGAAAAGAGGCTGGATTGCATATTTCAATTGAGTTACCAACCTTAAGTTATGTTAAAGAACTAGAGTTGCTAAATGAATAACCTCTTGAAGTGAGGTTTGCACAGCTGGTCGAGCTCGAAGAGACCAGAAAGGAAGCTCTAAGACAGGTGGAAATACATCAAGCTCAAATGAAGAATTCTTTTGACAAGAGGGCGAGACCACATGATTTCATTTTTGGAGATCTAGTTTTCAAGTGGAATGAGTTTAAGAGAAGACCTGGACAACATTCCAAGTTTGATGCAATGTGGGACAGGCCTTATGTGATCATGAAATGCAAGGAGAACAATGCATTCCAACTTTCAAAGATGACTGGCGAGGTGCTTTCTATCCCAGTTAATGGGATCCACCTCAAGCACTACCTTTGAGATAGGTTATCTCATAGTTAAGTAGAGTAGTTGCAAATAAGTGTGTTTCACACATTTAATTTCAGTAGTTTTGCTTTCTCTAAGTGTTGTTGCGCATTGTTTTGTTGGCCATTAGGGCCTGTTAGTTTGCTTTCAGTTCTGTTTTGTTTTCTTGCTATTGTTTGAAGTGTTGCTGTTCAAGTTTTGAGTTTTCAAGAAGGGGGCAGAATTGACTCTGCGCCCAATGAATTGTTTAAAGGCCACTGATCTATGCTTAGCAGGCAAGCATATAGCGGAAATCGCCAAAATGTTACCAATTTTTTGCCTCAACTCAATTGGTAGAGCTGGTTGAATGTTATTTATCATAAGCTGGAATTGCAGTTTAAGTTCAAATGTTGTTTCACATTATTATCATTATTCATTGAGTAACAATTATACATTAAAGAAGAGATAAAGTTTTCGGAATGCCATTCAGATGTTCCAGAAATGACAGAAATACATAATTGAGCAAATGAGCAAAAAAAGCATTTCAGATTCTTTCTTTTATTTCATGAAAAAACTCATATTTTGCAAGGCTTCATTTGATTTCAAGAATTAGATATTACAACATTGCATTTAAATGCATTTTCTTTTCAAATGAAAAGCAAGAATGGAAATCAAATATCCACACAAGCCGTGGATGTAACTGTCACAGTGCGTAACTAATAGCACACTATAGTATTAAAGATGCAGAAAATAAATCACATAAGTAAACAGCATAATCATCATTGCCTGTTTTCGCCGATGATTGACGATGATGGTGCACTTTTGTCTTCGTGAGCTCTGTCGACCTGTAAGAGAAAAGAGAGGTGTCAGTGGCTTCGATTATGATGTAACCTATATGAGGCACCCACAATAGTATATCCTACTATTAATCATGCATTGAAACAATCAATCAAGTACGAAAGAAATGAGTTGAAGGAGAAACAACAATATCATGATCATCATATTCTATTTTTTATGCTAACATTGTTTGCTTCCTTGTGCAGGTATAGGTAAAATCACGAAGCTGAACATTATTCAAAGACCAAGCATGTGGAGGAAAGCGGGCTCCCACAAGGGTAGAGCTCGACATGCTGCCCTATTCATTAAATGGGCTGATTTTAAAAAATACATCATCATATTCATCAAGTGAAATGAAATACATCTGAAGGAGGTTTCCATGTTTCGGTAGATTGCTGAATATTGCATTCAGCAGGGTGCAAATCTATTGACAATAGGACATATTCATGTAACAAAAGGCTTGAAATAGAAGATGTCACTAGATAAATAAGACCCAATTATATGATGTGGAGATTCAAATCACAAAACTTGTTAAAGGCCAAGGCTTGGAAAAATTGATGGCTAATTCTAACTTGGAAGAAACATATGTAAATGAATTGAGTACACATGAAGTTGTTGTTCCATGCTAGCTAAGAAACAATCTGTTGTAAAAGGGTGTGGTCTTTAATATGGTGAACATGAATTATCCATAATCAATGGATAAAAATCAAAGGAGGAATCTCAAGCTAAGATCACAAATATAAGTGTTAGACTAGGGAGTTGATGTGGAGGAACCATGAAGGAGTGTTACTTAGACACCCAGATAGTGAGTAGGCTAATAAATTAATGAGAGAATGTCACCATTGAATATGTAGTTGAAATTTCAAGGCTAGGACCATAGCACATAAAATCCTCGAGTGTGGTTTTTGGTGGAAAAAATGTTCGAGGATGTAGTACAAATGATCTAAAAGAGTGATGCCTACCAAATATTTTCTGATGCACTTCCCATGTTTCCTTTCAAATAAAGAACCTTTTCAATAGTGGGGAAATATTTAGTTAGATAAATATAAGAGAAATCCAACAATAGATACAAGTGGATCCTTGTGTCCATAGACTACTTCACCAAGTGGGTTGAAGTAATTCCAACCAACAATGCAACATCCAAGGTGTTATTATATTACCTAATTGGCAACATAATAACTAGATTTGGAGCACATGTTAGGATTATAATCAATAATGTTATGTACTTCCAATCTTAAGAAATAAAAAATATGTTCTCCAAGTTTGATATAAGCTTGGTACATTCTTCTTCATACAATCCACAAAGAAACAAGTCACTTCGAACTAGTTATTTTGTAAAACAGTTTGCTATAACAAGGTTTACATAACCTTGCTAGGTCCTAATATTGGTTTTCTAACTTTTTCATTTTGTAAAGAAGTTTTCTATATATTTTTGTTTTGACGATTGCAACAAGTTCTAAAACTTATGTTGACTCTTGACATGGTTTTCACAACCTTATCAAAGTACGATGGGGTTTTAGAACCTTTTAATTATAAAATAATACAATGTTTAATGCAGGTTTCAATGAGGTTAAGTGCTTATGAAAACTTTGTTGACTCTCAACATGGTTTTCACAACCTTGTCAACCCGCGACAAGGTTTCTACAACCTTGTTGAAGCCTGACATGATTTTTATTTTTGTGGAATGTAGGTGGAGTAGCTCAAAGATTTGTCTATTAAAGTTTCTAGGTGGTTTTATGAGCACAGGTAAGAGATGATATGGTTTCATGAACTCGTCTAACCTTAACAAAGGGATAAATGAAAATGACATGTTTTATGTGGTGGAGGATTGAGGTGGTTTCATAACCACCTATGGTTTCCAACATAGGTTTTCATCGATGCCAAGTGTTGATGCAAGAAAGGGAAATAAGGGATGATGCTATGTTTATCAAGGATTTACTATGTTTCTAAAATCTCCTCCATGTACTAGCATATGAGGAGCTCAATGAGAGTGTGGAAAAGCCAAAATGGATAGAGGAAAAGACATGTACTTTTCACCTACAATATGGTCAGAGTTGTGAACCTTCTCCACAATATTAATACATACTTAAATCATTAGATAGCATAGGAAAATACTTTTGATAAGGATATATACATGCAAATACAACTTGTGTTGTTTCAAAGTAATTTCACAAGGGTTTTGAGTGCCAAATGAAATGGTATTATGCTTCTCGCCTACCCACTCACATTAATGATGATATTTAATCTCATCTCTTGTCATCAATGCAGAGGGTTGCTTACCTACCAATAATTAATGCCTAGCTCATCTTTCAATCAAGGGTGCCTATTTTGGGGAAAAATCATACTTGGTCATAGATTTTGTACTACTACGATGTCATGACCTAGGTTTTCACACTGTTGAGGATTATTGTAGAGTTTGGTCCATTTTTCTATTAGACAATACTTGGGTGCAAGCAAAGTAGAATAATAACTCAAAGAAAGTATTGAAAATAAAAATTTGGTTCTTAGTTCGTCACTAGGAAGGTAGAGACAATGTCATATTAGTATAAACATTATTGTGAGGTTACTTTTCAATTTTATTTCTTTATGAATATGTCAATTAGTTCAAAAAAATGTTTGTCTCATAAGATATTTCCTCAGCACATTTTTTTCTCCGAGTTTAAACACTCTTTGATGAATATGACAAAATTCTAAACCTGCAACATTTCTTGTGACTAATCATTGTGTGTTTATATATGAATTTGTGCAATTCATTGATAGATTACTAAGTATATGAAATTGAATAATAATGTATATTGATGCATTTAAATGCTTATTGGCATTCTCCCTTGCAATTAATTCCTTGTTAGTTGTGACTTTGTTGTCCTAATATTAGAACCACTCATGCACGTACTTGTTCCAATTGCCAAAATCAAACACCTAAATGAGAAAAACATTAAATAATATTTTATGGTTTAATTCCAATGTTATGCAGTTCATGATATCATTGTACACAAGGAATAAAAATTATATTATTTTTTGTAAATAATGTATCTTGCCCCCATCTTGTACCCATTGCAATGATGTTGAAATAGCTATATAGAGGCAATAAGGTAGTTAGTTGTTCTCAACCCATAGGTAAATTTTGGGGTTGAATCAATAGTTTAGGTTTAACTACCAATTTTATTTGTTTATTTTACATGTCCTAACCTCTAGGAATACCCTCTTGAGTCTAATATGAGATTGAAGCATAGAAGAGAAAGTCCACTCCTATAGATTTGATCTTGAACCCTCCATTATTATGTTTATCTAACCAATTTCACTTGCTCGATGACAACATTGGCCTTGTGAGTGGAGTTTTGTTTTGGGAAGTGGAGTAGGAGTTTTAGGACTCAACACATGGGATGGTCCTCTAGATTTTGATATTTTATAAAAAGAATTATCTTATTTGTAATAAAATTTGAAAATTTTATATTAATGTTAATATTATCCCTAAATGGATTTTCCTTCAACAACATGAACTTGCATAAAAATATTAAAAATCAAAAGAATTATAAATTATTTACTTATTTATTTTTATTTTATTTTTAAATTTAATAACTAACTCTATGTTAGGATTCAGGAAGATTGGAGCAATAAACATTAACAATTATATGCAAATTAAATAACTTAGAAATAACAATGGAGAATAACACGAAAATTTAGCGTGGTTCACCCAATATGGGTTGCATCCACAGAAACTCAACAACCCAATGATTTTATTATCCAGTGCAAAATATATTACAATCTTGCAAATCACACACCTCACAAGATACATCCCAACTGCTTATAACAAGATTTTTGGAAGCTTCTAGAATTAGGGTTTTACAAAGTCATTTTTTTATTTGACGTGTTAATGGGAAAACCTTGACGTGTCAATGGGAAAAAACCTTGACATGTCAACTGGAAAAAACCTTGACGTATCAGCAAGAAAACCTTGACATGTTAACAAAAAAAACATTACCCCACATCTTGTTACAAGTGTACAGCATTTGCATGATCAGTCGCCACATACCAACACTCTATATATATTTTAATAATATAAGTTAACATGCAAGTTAAAAAGGAAAACAATTAGAAAAAAATGGCTCACAATTATGGAAAAAGTAGAGCAACAATGCATGTGAATATTCACTAGAGGAAGAAAATAATAAAGGGGTGTAGAAAGGAAGAGGAAAAACCAAGGTAGAGAGTGTGGAAGAACTTCAAGGAGTAGGTGCAAAACATGAAATTTCAAATGATGTCAGAGGGACTTTGGAAAAATCGAGCATATACATTCAAGTACAAACAAAAATAGATACAAACAAAGGGATGATGAATACATCGATCTAACTCATATTATGTGGAAAGATGCACCAAAGTTGGAAAGTACAACAGTTATTAGTGTTTTCTTGGAAAAAAGGCTACCACAATATAATTTTATGGAATGAGTAAATACAAATTGGAAATTTGACCTAGTATTAAACTTTTTGTCCAGAGGGTTCTTTGTGGCAATCTTGAATCTAAAGAATAAAGGAGAAAAATTCTAAGTTATGAGAATTGGAAGAATGGAGAGGCATTTCTTTTCCTGCAAAAATGGAAACCTAATTTCAATATGTTGGAAGTGAAGCCAATGAAAGGTCCAATGTGGATTAG
>VDFB02105785.1:309968874-310102089 GCA_007258455.2 Sequoia sempervirens | reverse complement strand
CTACCCACTAGGCTTAAAATGACTTTTAACTGAAATTGACTTCACCACTGTGATCATGATGTGAAATAAGCCAATCAAAATTAATTTCAACCAATTCTGACAAGTTTCTTTTTTAGGGTTTTGCGACCTGAAACAACGGTGCTTGAAACCATAATTATCAATTTTTCCAAATTTCACCAGTATCTTCCTGATATCAAACTGACTCAAAGTCCATACTTGATTTTCCCAAAAACTACATTTTGACATCATTTTAACAAGGTTTAGACTCTTTAAGCAAAATGCCTTAATGAAGCAAAAAAATTGATTTGGGTACAACACATTCCATGAGCATAATATTTTGTGTTTCATAACATAACATCCTACTTGATGTTGCTTCCATAAAAAATTATCTATTTCTTCTATCTCTCCTTAAAATATTCAATTGTAGTGTCATGTAATTATTTTAAGGTGGGGCTATGATAATGCACACATCCCACTTTTATCTCAAATCACTATTCAATTTTATGCTCTTTGCAAAAATATAGTAGGATATGAACCACCCAAAATAATGCAACTTGCTAGACTGTGGTACTTCATATATACTATATATCTTTCATGGTTATCCTACAGTGTCTTTGTAGTAACATGGTCAATCAAAAGTATTGTATGGGCTCTAGCATAACACATATTGCAAGCCATACCTATCAAATCATTTATCTTATGCTCTTCCTGTTATCTCTCTTTCTTTTTTTGGTTAAGTTTTTTTTTTTATGTCTTTGTTTGCATGAATGTTCATCCTATTATTTATTTGTGTGATGTATTTTGATTTAGCTAGCACTTTATTTGTATATGTTACATCCCGATTGTATAGCTATTAGGCTATTAGAGTTGAATAAGGATTATGTGTTTGTAAAGACAATTTTATGAATAAATAAAGATGTGAATCACCTTGTTATCAATATGAGTTTTTGATCATCTCATTCTTATGTTGTTCTTTTGATGTTAGTCATGGTGAAAAACGTGCATGATGAGATTTATATGTGATGTTTTTATATCTTATGAAATTTATATGTAATTGCTAATTTTGTGAGCAATTGACTACCGTGAGTTTATAATTGTGAATGCAGGAATGAGAACCAGTCCTCTAGGCAGAGGGGAAATATCACTTGGGAGAGGGGTATTGGTCGTTTAACCAGTAAAGTTAATCAGTTGAGCATGCACAGACATTGTGAACGGTACATAGGGAAACAGGTCAGATAAGTTAGTCTAGAAAAGTCATCCATAGGCTTAGGAGTTTGATTTACTTCCTTATGCTTTATATGATGTGATTGATTAAATGTCAGTCTGATTATACTGTGACTCCCTGTGAATGAACGAAATAGAAAGCATGTGATAAAGGTCGAATGGGTACGTATACACATGTATACGCTGTGTACACATATCTAAATGTATAGACATATCAATACGTATATACGTTAAGCAAATGGATATGCTCGTACATATGTATCGACATGTATATACGCATACATATGTATATACATGGAGTATATGTGGACATGTTTACACGTACACATTCCGCCTAATATCTTTGATATAAATAATGTTCAAGTATTATTATCTAGAAGATTTAAATATATATATATTAATAAGGTGATTATTAATATATATATCAATACATAAAGAATGTATAAATAATAATATATTTGTATATTTTATAAATTAAATGTATTAAATATTAATGTTTAAAATAATACATTTATAAATAAAATATGCAAATAGAAATTATTAAAGTTTAAATAATGGAAAACAATTTCAATGTTTAAAGAATAAGTATTATTAATGGAAGGATGAAATTCGCATTTTATATTTTGTGGAAGTTTAAATGTAAAAGGTAGCTGTATGAAATATTTAACATTTCAAAATACATTTGAAAAAGAAGCGAACTTCATTTAAGGAAATATTTGAAAAGTTCGAACTTTAGAAAAACAAATGAAAAATGAATATGGATATTCCCGTGAAATGGCGGAAGCTCCTGCGTAGCTGGGAATGAAGGAAGAAGTTTTCAAAGCTCGAAACTAGGAAAATAGCAACGAACTTATGTGTTGTATCGATTTGAAGCTTGACCTAGAACGCGGCAATAAAATCATGTTGAGTTTATACGCCTGGCAGCAAAACGTGCCTGTAGGTGGCGTTTTTGTTTGCAGAGTTGAAATATTCTTCAACTGCTGGCTGCAAAGAAGTCGAATCATCTTGGGAAACATGACTGAGGGTTTGATAGGATGACAAGTGACAATTTGACCTGGTAAACATGGCAATCTGTCAATTTACATGCCCAGAAATGGGGAAACTATTTTTAATTCGACCTATAAATACTTCACAATTCTTCATTCGAATACATTCTTTTGCTTTCTTATTTGTGGCATTTTTAGAGAGTTTATACACTGCAATTTGAGAGCTAGTGATGTGAGTTTGTGTTATTATTTTGTTTCAAAGTGTTTCAGTGAGAGGAAAGTTGAGTATTCTCAGCTGTATTTCATAGACTACTGTGAGAAAACAATAAGCATTCTTTTTGTGGAGAATTTCTGAGTGAGGAAACTATTTGCTGTGATCAACAATAGAAGACTGCTGAAAAGAGGAACATTGGAAAAGAGCTTATACAGGCATGTTTTATTAATTAAAAATTATAGCTTAAAACTGTCTTCTTTTACTGTCTTTAGAATTGTTGGTTGCATTGAGGTGAAATAAATAAATTGTCCCTAGCATTCATTTGTTGTTTGATAATCTATTATTGCATAATGATTTAAGGGACTTCATTTTTGCAAGGGTAAAAGATAGGGAATGACAAGGTAGCTAAAGGAGATAGCTTGATGTATTTCAATATATTCAATTTGGTTAAAGAAGATTAAATAGAAATTGGGGTTTTGAAAAGAAAGGATTCAATTTGATTATATGCATTAGTAGGAAATTGTATGCATTGTATTACAAGACTGTCTCTTGTGTGTGATGATTGATTGGTAGTATTAAATGGTTATGCAATTGTTTAGAGTTTCAAACTTGTATGATCTCCGTATATGGAGAATACGTAGAATATGTATTAATTTATAGGAACGAAATGATGTCAATACAAAGTGTATTCCTAGCTTGTGTTATTAGGTTAACATTAGGAAGCTTCTCTCCTAGGATAAAGATTTCCGGAAACAGGAGATAGGATAGTAAACACTTGCTTAAAGACTCATTTCCAATAAACTGTTTGAGGTAGGAAGTCTGGGGTAAACTAAACCCACTGAAGGACATGGCCTACGCATAGAGTAAGGTAGCCCAAAGGCAAATCGTCCCTGAGTAGTGTAAGTGATAGATGACTTGTCAGTCGTTTACTGAACCAAAACACTATGGCCATAGTAATGTAATGTACCTACATCCTCTTAGTTTAGGAAGATGATTACATTGTCAGTTCACAGTGATCCAAAACACATATACTAGGTTGGGATTGTAAGATACAAGAATCTAGTAATGTAGGACACAACACTATGCTTAGTTGGTTAACGAAATCGGTCACTCAACCAATCTCTTCGACAAAGGGAGGGCCATTCATTGAAAAATGAATGTGCGGGGGACCGCATTATCAGTCTGTGGTTGGCGGAAAAGCACCCGAGTTATGTTTCTCCTCCACAACCTGACAACCGAAGAACCAAGATTTGAAAGGGAAGAACCTGGACCGTCTTACTTCTATTCGTGCAAAAGCTGTTAAAGCTGTGTATGTACTTCTCATACTTTCATACTTTGTTATTCATTTAAAAAGTTAAAGTTATTTAAATTGGGAAAAGCTTTGAAATTATATTTATATGTTGTACTTTATTTCGAAAAGAAAAGAAAAATTTTGTTACTATGTTATTTACTCGTTTACTTTGGTTAAAAGTTGTAAAACTTAGAAATTTTTATTTTACGTAGATGTCAGGTCGTTACAGTATCATCTTCTACATAATATTTGTGTTTTGTGTAGGATAATTTGGTTGTTTTGTAGCTCTTCTCCTCAGGGGCATGTCCATGTGGGTTGGCGATTCTACTTCCTCTATAGTATCCTTTGGTAATGTTTGTTGTAAATTATTTTTTCTTTAGCATGAATATCTAGCATAGTTTGTATGCATTATAAAGTGGGGGAAAATGTAGTGTCGTAAATTACATACCATTACAATTTCACACTACACAACAACTCCTCTTCGACCTCATCATATAAAATCTAAAAAAATTAGAATGTTAATGTCAATATATAACTTGGCTAGCACTTTTGTGATAATTTTATCTTTCTAAATCTATTTTTCCCAAACATTTTGTTGTACCCCAAATTAAAATTTTTGCTACACTTAGGCATTTTGCAAAAAATGGTTAAAAGTCTTGTCAAATTTGTCAAAAAAGGTCAAAATTGGGGTTTGCACGTCTTGCATGAGGGGTAAAAACTTGAAATTCTCAAAATATGACGATATGGGTCTGCTCAGAGCGACCAATTCCACAAAACCCAAATCTCAGTTTTTCATCCCTACTTTTTAGGAAAATTGCTATTTTTAGAAACTTTCCAAAAATAGTAACTTTTATGGGTTTCTTTTGAAACATATGCTAGCAAAATTGTCTAAAAATAGAAAGTTGTCCACCAGGGTTGAAACTGATTTTGATTGGTTGAAAATACTTCATCATCAGGCTAGTGCAGTCAGAATCACAAAATGATCAGTTTTTCCCTAGTGGGTTTATTCTACTTTTTTCTGAAGCTATTAATGGAGACCAACCAGTTGCCTGGTGTCAGATGCAAACATTCAAATGTTGGACATGCATGCAGAACGAAGAACAAAGGAAGAAGTTGCAAAGGTTGAAAATGGTGAAATTTTGGCTAACACTATCAGCCATGGGCGCCCCTGGAGGAAATAGGCGCCCCTTTTTTCAGGGCATTAGATCACAAAATCAGGGTTCATGCTCCCAGGCAACGTTGTTCAAATTCTTTCCAGCTCTGCAATGAGTTCGACAGTGCAGTCATCAGATCAACCAGTCATCCGAAATTTAAGATCGAACAAGGAGGTCTCAACCAAAGAAAACTTCAAAAAAATTCTAAGTCTAGGAACTTTGGACACCCCAGGTGCCTAGGGGTGCCCAGCCTTTTGAGAGGTCAAACTCAACAGTTAGGGTTTTCGAATGAGCTCAATCTCTTCAGGATTCAATCAACTTCGCAATGAATTTCTTCATCAAATTGTCAGACTGGTCAATCACCAGTGAATCCAGATCAAGTTGAAGGTATAAAATGAAGGTTCGGGTTTGAAAATGAAAATCAAATAAAAATGGCCAAGTTTGGAGGAGTTGGGTACCCTAGGAGGAGAAAGGCACCCAAGTTTTTAAGGGCCTAAATGGATGAATTTTCCAGGGGAGCCTCCAATATGTCCTCTTCATATTTGATCAAGATTTCCAACACAACCATTAACTCGTCAATCAAAGTTGACAGTCATCAGATGTTGAAGGCTGAACAGAGGGAGAAACAAGAGCTAAATAGCAGAAGTCAAGAGCAAAGGTGAAAATACAAAAAAGATTCTAACTCTGATGAATTTGGGCGCCCCAACTAGCCAGGGGCGCCCAAGCTTTTGACCCCTGAGATTCAACTTTCATAAGATATTACTCCCAGGAGACCCCCTTCAAAATTAGTCAAGCTATCCAATAAATCTAACAGCCGGTCGATCGGATCAATCTAGCTCCTGGAATCAAGGATTCATCAGAAGATCAAAGGGAAAGAAGCAAAACTTGGTGAGCATGAAAATGGCTAACTTTGAGAAGGTTGGACGCCCTAGAAGGAGAAGGGTGCCCATTATTTTGAAGGATTAAAAGAAGTTTTTAGCTAAAACTGCCTCCAGAATGATCTTCTCAAAATCAGTTAGGCTTCACGATGAAACATTCAGCTCATCCTTCAAATCAATCTGGAAGCCGAAAATCAAAATAAAATTGGGGTCCAAAATTGAGGAAAAGTTGAAAAACTCATAAAAATGACTAAGTCTAATGAAGATAGGCACCTCCAGCCAAGAAGGGCGCCTAAAATGCCATGCCTTAGTCAAATTTCTCAAAATTTCAAAATTTCAAGATGAAGGAAAAATGTCCATGTTCAATGCACAAGCAGATTCTAGGGTTTGGAGGATTAAAGCAAAAGAAAGCAGAGTTTTCTCAAGCCTAAAACTTGTTTTTTAGAGGCCTTTT
This sequence comes from Sequoia sempervirens, assembly GCA_007258455.2. NCBI lineage: Eukaryota > Viridiplantae > Streptophyta > Pinopsida > Cupressales > Cupressaceae > Sequoia > Sequoia sempervirens. The sequence goes on along the minus strand of VDFB02105785.1, from coordinate 310,095,888 downwards.
CTATTCATTTTTCATCATTCTTGCAGGTGGCATCCAAGGGAGAGAAGAGGAGCAACAAACAAAAGTTTTTCTTTTCAAGATTTGAGAGCCATAGCTTGCTGATTTTTCAAAGTTCTTCATCAATTTTCAGACCAACAACATAAAACCTTACTTTTTCATGCTTTTTTTCATCTAGAACATCAAATTTTTGAGGAAGAAGGTCAAGGTTTTCAATTTTAAGTAATCTGGGTCATCTCAGCTCATCATTCTGAAGAAATTTTGAAGAAATTTTTCAAGTTGCAGCAACTGCTTTTTCCTTACATGTCCATGAAATCATCAAAATTTTCAAGATTTGGTGATCTGGGTCCTTTCTAAATATTCTTCTGAACAAAACCCAGATGTCAACTTTTTTGTGAAAAATTTTAGATTCTAGGGTTTGCTATTTTTTCAATCAACCTTCAATATTTTCAACATCTAGTCAACTAGGTTCATCCAAAATTTTCTTCTGAACAAAACCTAGGTGCTAGCTTTTTTCGAGAAAATTTGAAGAAATTAGGGTTTGCTGCTTTTTCAATCTACACTCAAAATTTGCAAAAACGGGTGATCTGGGTCTTCTTGTAACAAAATTTTGAGCAAAACCCATATCTCATATTTTTTTTGAAAAATTCATCCATTTGAAGTAGAAAAATCAGCAAGCTAAATTTAAAAAGTTGCACAAAACTTGTCTGAATATAGGCATGTTTACAATCATTCTTCAAGTTTTTCAGTATGGAGTACACTCCCCTCGAGTACAAGACCAAATCAGCTCTCTATCATGACTTCATCAAAATAGCTGAGACTGACTTGTACCACATCAAGCCAGAGTTCAATTTGCAACCATTGGAAAATGCAGGCAACATTGTAGTCAGGAACCTTGGTTAATCTGGACTACTTGCAGCAGCGTCCATTCCTATTTCAGTGTAGAGTCTGGAATTCGTAATTGCTTGCATCAAGCATTACAATTCGACAACTTGGGAGATTCAGTCAGTAGATGGAAGAATGATTTGCAACCTGAAACCAGACATGATTGAAAAATGCTTCTCAATTCCACCTTGGCCTGAAAGTGTGACTAGCTCCAAGGAAGAATATGAAATAATATGGGACATGCATATGGAAAAATACAACAAGAAGATGGCACAAAAGTGGATGAAATAAAAACATAAGATTCTGCCAAGTCACATTTCCATTATGTCAGCAAGGTTCGAAAAAGCAGCCAATGAGGTCGAAGATTTTTTTAGATCAATTGCAGATGATGAAGAAATCCTAGAAAAGTGAAACTTTTCTATAGAGAGCATTGATGCACCTAACAGAGATAAGGTTTCCATCTTTTTGGCGGATGTGATCGAGATTTAAAGCAGCAATCATCTAGAAGCTTTTTTTTCGCTTTCTTTCTATTCTCGGAACAATTCTTATCTATTCTTTGAAGAAGAGAAAGAAGATAAATGTAATAGTTGGCATTTCCTATTTTTCCTGCTTTCTTACGTGGTTAGATGTTATCTTGTTTTAGTTTTAGAAATAAAGCTTGCTTGCTGAGCAAGCCATAGTTGTAAAAGAAAGGAGATTTTAGGGTTCCTACCTCTTGCTTGTCTATAAATAAGAGCGTTTTCTCATTGTTTTCTTTAACAGTTATTGTGATAGAAAATTGTGAGCCTGTAATGCAACAAGTTGTTATTAAATATCAGTTCACTTTGTGTAAGAGAAAATTGCATGCCTCTTTAGCTGCAAGTATTGTTTAGTGCATGTGTCTTATGTCAATGTATTATGGTTTGATGGCTAAACTGTAAGCCTATTTTGCTACAATCCTGTTGTCCCAAAAGTGTAATCTCTTGTTCCTGAAATCTGAGAAAATAAAGTCTTGTGCCTGATATAAAGTCTCAGATTTTCGTTTATTGTGTTATGCTTATATGACCTTTAATTTCAGCTTGCATTGAAAGTAAGTAGATGCATGTTAGTAGGAGAGTTTATTTAAGTATTTTTTCAGAGAATCAAACCTTGTTCATTTCTAATTCTCTTGCTCTGTGTTTACTTCAGAAATTAGAAATGTCTTTAGCGTAGGTTAGTTGTAGTTGAAATTCCTTAAACAAAAAATATCAGCTACGGTTTTTGAGTTTTATAACATTGTGCTCTTAGCTGAACCAAAAAGATAGGAAAATTAGTTTTAGTTTACTTTCTTTTGAGAAACATTAGCAAACAGGGAGCTTCCCCTCCTAATTTGAAGAGCAAGTTACTGCACATAGCTGTTTGTTTCTAATTCGCATTCCAGAGGTGCGAATTAAAACGCCAACACATTTACACAATGTGCAGCATCTTATGAAAATTTGTGATTCTAATGGTCATTGGAGCATTAACTTCCCATGAATATTCTAGAGGTAACACATTTGCATGAAAGTCATGCTAAAAAGAGTGACCTAACTTACCATTTTGGAGAAAAAAAAAATCATCTATCTCTAATTGATTCCCTCACGCTCACATGTTGAAGCTTTACAAATTTTCTTGAAGAATTTCTCATATTTTGAATGAACAACAAAATTTTGGCACATTGCATGTCACATTTTTAAAGTGAGATCAAGCAAAGACAATATTACAAAATATTTAACTTTTCTTTTGGAGATTTGTGGCAACTTCTAGGTGATTATATAATCTATTTTGTTGTCTCCTTTCTATTATATCAAATCTCTTGGTGCTATCATTTAGGTATATCTAGTTTTAGCATTGTTCATTTGAGATCATTTTTATATATTTGGCATCATATCTTGTTTCGAAGTATTCTCTTTTATTATCTCTATCAATATCATCAAAAATCTTAGATGTTTTTAGAGGTAGAAATACCAAAATGGGGGTTTGATCGAGACAAGCCCATAAACAACCCAACTAAAAATTTTATTCTCTTGATGTATGCAAGATTCAAAGTTGGAAAAGGTTGTAGAATCAGTGATACCATTTAGTTTTTTAGCTTTTTCATTTATATTATGTAGTTGGGTTTTATAGTTTGTATTTCAATTGTTTCGACATCTTCCATACACAATGGTCCCATGAATTTTTATTCCTTGTGTATAGGTGCAAATTTCAAGGTATTTTGGGCCTTTGCTTTTGTATCTATATGTGATACCCCACCTATAGATGGGCATGATAACTTGTCTAAAACTTCCACTACTTGGGAAAATTTTAGTCTATAACAAACCATTGTATATATTAAATTACCAAAAACACTAGCATAATGCATGTTAGATATTCCATAAAAATCATCGTTATATTTAGGATGCATATCTAGAGTAATATTATTCCAAACCAACAATTAAACACTTATTGTCTTATAGTGATCCACACTAAACCATCATAAAATAATATTTAAATACTTACCATAAATCAACCAAAGATTAAGATATATCCTTGGAATCCCATGTTTAGTATTAAATTGGCTAATCAGCAAGAATGGTATGAAAATGTTTTATAATATAGTAATATTTCCTCTTATTTGAGATGCTAGCAACAATATGGATTTTAGGAGAACATCCTTTAGTGTTATGACAATTATTTTGTGACTATCTTCACCCATGACAGTATTGATGATACACATTTCAAGACTAGCATGCATAAATTCTACTATTGATAAGATTGAAAGAACATACATGTGTCGCTCATGAAACAATTAATATGTAAATGTTTATAAGAATATAATGCATAAAATATATGGTATCTCAAATAATCAAAATCCAATTATTCAACTTATTGTCCAACATACCGAATATATTATTCACATTAAATTATATTAAGTTTCATATTTATTTTATCTTCTTTACCTATATCACTCCATTTTGTATTTATATCTCCATTCCTAGAAGCATGAAAAGATTGCTAATATGTATTTGTATGCTAGCTTACAAAAAATTAAACTATTATTTGTAAGCATGTCAATAACATTAGATATAGAATTATCTTGATTCAACCTATTAAGCTCCATAGGCACAAGGGAATACTCATGGGCCCCATGACATGAACAATATATTTATATCGTAAAATTCCTCCACTATGTGATTCACTCAATATAAAGGGATATTAATCAAGCTAAGATTGTAGTTTTTTTATTTGCAAGAATATAACATATTAGTATTATAACACATCAATAGGTGGGAATTACATTGTATCAGAAACATAAAACATAATAATACGTAGCAAATTTTGCACAACCATATTGAATTGCAAGTATAGAAACTAACTACATTATTTGCACCTCATAATGCAGCTTCAAGCCCAACCACTATGAAATCTTGTATATATTTATTTATTTAACTATTAAAGTGGTTATTAAATATTTCTAAAATTAACATAGTTTTGCAACAGTAAGATTAAATCAATTCAAACGTATTCTCCAAATCGATACAAATACATTCCCCTAGATCTAGTTTGGAGTTAAACAACATTAAGAGTTCTAACTCTCAGTTTAAAGTATCTACAACGTTGTCTCCATCCATTCTTAATTACTTAAACTTTCCTAATTAATTGGACCATTCAGAAATTAGTTTATAATTATTAAAAACACTTATTAAATTGCCACTTAAATTTTGGTCTACATACTCTATGAACTAATCACGTCATTATTTTCTCATCCCTTTAATTCAAGGTGAAACAATAAATCTATGTTTGCATAAGGTTAATTAAGTTTTAAAAAAATACATGTCAAGCTCTAATTTGGCATTTTATTTCTCTTGTCATCAATCTTTCAAAATTAATTTAAATAACAATATGATTTAACTTTGAATTTATAATAATTTTCCTAATGTCCCTCTTCTGTGAGTATAGATTAAACTAGCATACGTATATTAAATATTAATATATATAAAATACGCCGAGAGTTATTCTTGTTGGGACGCCTATTTTCTTCATATTTTCTCTAATCAAAACTCTAATCCTAACCCTACTATTTTAAATTGTAACCATTTTTTTGCTTTTAGATTACGGCTTCATATTTATCTTCCCAAAAATAATATTAAAATAATATTTAAGTTTTATTGAAAATATTTAAAAATTAAAAAAACAGAATCTGAACAACTTTCATAAAAAGAAAATTGTTTTTTAAATTCATTTTAGGAAGTTAACAATAATGTCTACTTTTTTTTTTCAAAAGATAAGAAGATAAGATTTAAGAGTGGATATGGATCTCCATGTCATTTGAATGTGAATTTCTAAGTTAAGAGTTTTTCCTTACACATTACTTTTTGGTGGATGTCATTGTAATACGCCTCTAATTAACTAGCACTTGCACTTAAAACAGGTTAAAAAATTATGTCAATAATTTTTTTTACCTAGATAAATCTAAATATTTCCTTTACAAAAAATGGATATTAGGGGAGAGGGGCCCAAACTAGGGCGGACCAACTTCGCAGGTCTATGTGGTAGTCCACGAGGACCTAAAAAAATAAAAAAATATCCCGCCACGCCACTTTGCCACTTGTGCATCGGCCCATATATGTATTTTTTTAAAATCGATCACCCCGCCACCTGTCAAGCACATTTTATGCCGACGTGTCCAAAATTGGCCTTTTTTTCCCTCTGCCCGAAAGTGGAGTCCACCAGCCTCCTTAATTGACAAGCACATCTATGTATAGTAGATTGGACGACCGCATGTAGACGACAACCTCGCCACCCTCTACCAATAGTTCAGTGCATTAAATGCTCGTCACCTCCTTCTTTTCCTCCACTAACCAACTTGCCTTATGCGTCACTTCGCATTTACTTGGTCTGTCGAGCACGTTAATTGGAGATCAAGGTTCATTCAATACTCCACATTCTCGCATATCCCACTCACTATCATTCCATTTTTTCACAAACATTCTCGTCTCTTCATTTTGTTTCTCACCGAAACTGGTTCGGCTCTCCACACTTCATCGTTCGACTCTTCATGCTTCTTCATTCGAATCTACACTATTGACAGCTCCTTACCTCTTTCAGGTGAGCTTTCTAACCTCACTCAACCCATACCACTATCTTTGAATTAATCAATATTCTGCCATGCACTTTTTTTTGCAGAACTTTTCGTTGCTAAATTTTGTGTTTGAGAAAGATTGGCTTCAATGATATGTGGGGAGGGTTTAACTTGTTTTCTTTTCCTCTACACTCGACCATGCACTTGTACTCTTTTGATATTCATTGCACCTCTGTATTGTGCTTACTTACACGAAATATGAAATGGGTTTGACTGGTTTAAAATGGTTTTTCATTACTATTAGACTTGTTTGATGAAATATGGAAAGGGATTGACTAGTTTTCAGCCATGCACTTGTTTTCATGTGTTCGTCATTGCACAAACTTTAAATCTGCATTTTGCTTTTTACACTTGTTTGTTATTCTAAAATACGGAAATTAGATACAATATATTTGCTTGTTACTAGGAAATATTCATACGGTTTTAATGTTTATCATTTCGAGGGTTTCTACCATGCACTTGCATTCGTGTCTTTCTCACTGCACATACTTTAACTCTACAATTTGCTTATAATATTCTCATGTTATTTCAAACCAGTGAAAATTGTATGACTGGTTTTCATTTCCAAGATATTCTACCATGTTTATGTATTGTTTTGTTCTTCCACACACAATACTTATGTATGCGAAATGCTTTTTTCATTTCATTGTTACTACCAAACATGGTAAGGGTTTCACTGGTTCAAAATTACAGGGTTTTCTCTTTGACAATGCACACACTTTAACTCTGCATTTTCCCTTTAATATTTGTTTGCTAATCCCAAATTTCAAAATGGATACAATATATTTTCTTATTACTAGGAAATACTCATACGGCTTTAATGTATATCATTTACAAGGTTTCTGCCATGCACTTGCATTCGTGTCTTCCTCACTGCACACACTTTAACTCTGCAATTTGCTTCTCATGTTATTCCAAAATATGAAAATGGTATGACTGGTTTTCATTTCCAAGATATTTTGGCATGTTTATGTATTATTTTGATCTTCCATGCACGATAGTTATGTATGCAAAATGTTTTTTTGATTTAATTGGTACTACCAAACATGGAAAGGGTTTCACTGGTTCAAAATTAAAGGGTTTTCTCTTTAACAATGCACACAATTTAACTCTGCGATTTCCCTTTAATATTTGTTTGTTATTCACAATTATCAAAATGGATACAATATATTTGCTTCTTACTAGGAAATATTCATACAGTTTTAATGTATATCATTTAGAGGGTTTTTGTCATGCACTTGCATTCCTCTCTTCCTCACTGCACACACTTTAAGTCTGCAATTTGCTTATAATATTCTCATGTTATTCCGATATATGAAAATGGTATGACTGGTATTCCTTTCAAATATATTCTAGCATGTTTATGTATTATTCTGTTATTTCATGCACAATAGTAATATCTGTGAAATTCTTTTTTCATTTTATTGTTACTACCAAACATTGGAAAGGCTTTCACTTGTTTAAAATTATAGGGTTTTTCTGCCATGCACTTGTATTCCTCTCTTTGACAATGCATAAACTTTAACTCTTCAATTTTCCTTTAATATTTGTTTGTTATTCCCAAATATGAAAATGGATTCACTTGTTTTTCATTCCGAAGTTAATCTGCCATGAAAATATATTATTATGTTATTCCATGCACATTTATCTTTCCATACATTTATACATATTGTGCATGGAAGAACATAATAATACATAGACAAATTTCCATACATATACTTTTTTTCATTTCAAAGCTTTTCTGCCATGCAATTATATTATTCTGTTCTTACATATATATTTACCTCTCTTTCTCTTCCTCTATATATACATATTTTGTATGGAAGAACAAAATAATACATAGACATATTTCCATACATATACAAATATATATACACACATATATATATATAGTGCATGGTGCATGGAAGAACACAACAATATAGACATATTTCCATACATATACAAATATATGTATATATATATATTGAATGTATATATATTTGAATATATATATATATATTTGAATATATATATATAGTGCATGGAAGAACATAATAATACATAGACATATTTCCATACATGCCTTCATCCTCCATCTAATATTGACCCCCACACTAATCCTAATCCTCCGCCTACTTGTAGTCCTCCATTCATTCCCAACCAAACATAAGTAGGAGTCATACACTATGACAGTTGGATGTAAGGGAGAGGGGTTGTCATATATAGTTAGTTAAATTGAAGAACAAACAAAACATACACATAAGGGAGAGGAGCTATGTGTGGGCATAAGAGTCGATCGTGGGTATAGATTTGGACATATGACATATGGTGGGTATGGTATGTCAAAGCCTGCTATAGGAAACATGTACACACTTTCAATTTAATTGAAGAACAAACAAAGAAACATACGAGCTTTTCTGCCCTACAAAGAATGTAGTGAAGTGGTATAAAGTTCATGGAATTTGCCATGAAATTAAAATTCTTGGCATTTGCCAAGAATTTGTAATTCATGGTATTTTCCATGGATTTGTAATTCATGGTATTTTCCATGGATTTGTAATTCATGGTATTTCCCATGGGATTTATACCAGTTTTGACTACATGCACTGCAGGGCAAGACTGTTTTGATGCGACGTATATGGTGACGCGTGCATATACATATAGGCATATGTACATTGAACCTAATTAGATGTATGCTTTGTTTGTTGTTCAATTAAAGTGACTGTAAATATCGACCCCTCTCCCTTATAGCTAAGTTTGATGATGGCTGACTCCTACTTGGGTTCAATATTTACAGCCACTTTAATTGAACAACAAACAAAGCATACATCTAATCAGGATTGATGTACATGAAGAAGGATATGTATGTAATTGTTACTACGAAATTTGTTTTTACATATTTATGTTTATCTCTTCACATTTCATTGTTTGGCTCTGCACTCAAGAAAACTCCCTTTCTCTTTCAGTTGAGGTTTTCTACCTCACTATGCCTCTACCATTGTATTTCCTTTTGACAATGTTTAAGCAATGTTTGTTCATGTATCACTAAAAAGATTTTCTCCAAGCCATTTCAATTCAAATAATAAAATTTAATAAACTGAGATCATGCATATATTGAATAAAAACAAACTGTTCATGCACATTAAAGACAATTGCATGACAAAGTGTCATCAATTGCATTACAAACTGTTCATAAAAACCAAGCATTGAATTGCAAACTTTGAAGTTGCATATTAAAGAAAAGCAAATTGTATATTTATATATACATATACATGTATATATAGGTATATACATGTATACGTATATATATATACACACACACACTTATATACACAAGTGCATGGTTGAATACCCTCTAATCGTGAACTAGTGAATCCCATTCCATGTTTAACCATTGCATGGCAAAAAACCCTGTAATAACACGATATAATAAGGTTGTTGTTTCAGGGAAGTGTTGCCTGCAAGAATTGGAGACAAGTGTGGACAAAGAGGGGTCTGATGTAGCAAACTGCATAGAATGTTGTTGGAGAAAACTAATGCATGAATGAGGTGAACCTAACAAAAATCATGAATTTAGATTAGGTTTTACCTCCAAGGTAAAACATATGATTCTATTCATGTTTTTTGTTTGGGTTCGACTCATTCAATCTGGTGTATTGCACAAGAGGGAATGTGTTTAGAGCAGAAATCGCTTGCCCCCCTCCTTTGTTTCCTCCACTGAACAACTTGCCTTATGCATCACTTTGCATTTACTCGGTCTGTCAGGCGCGTTAATCAAAGATCAAGGTTCATTCAATACTCCACATTCTCACATATCTCTCTCACTCTCATTCCTTTTGTTTGCAAACATTCTTGACTATTCATTTGGTTACATACCCATACATGTTTGGCTCTCCACAACTCATTATTCAGCTCTGAACGCTTCATTGTTCGGCTCTGCACTCTCGAAAGCTCCCTTTCTCTTTGAGGTGAGCTTTTTTACCTCACCAGGCCTCTACCAATGCCTATATATATTAAAATTAAAATACACACACACACACACATATATATGAATACATACATACATATATATAATGTGTATGTATGTATGTATGTGTGTGTGTGTTTGTATTCTCATATATATATATATATATATGTATTTATGTGTTAATACATATATATATATATATTTATATATATATGTGTGTGTGTACATATATATATATGTATATATATATATATATATATATATATATATATACATCTTTATATATATATATATATATATATATATATATATATATATATATACACATATATATATGATATACATATATATATATATGAATACATACATACATATATAATGTGTGTATGTATGTTCGCATTGGGTTTTTCATTTAACTCAATATCTGGGGTTTCAACTTACACTATTTACGAATGTGAAGACATTTCAGTTCAATTTCATGATTTTTATTTAATGCATATGCCAAGGAATATATATCAGTTCTATGCACTGTCAATGTTTGTCACCCACCACCCTATAACTTGGTATTTGGGGTTTCAACTTGCACTGTTTATGGATGTCAATGCATTTTAGTTCCATACATTCTGATTGTTACGCCATATCATGTTGGTATATATGTATAACTCATGTACACATGTTCAATTTGATAGTTCAATTGCTTTCTTCAATTTGATGGTTCCATTTGATTGTTCAATTGGATTATTCAATTTGATTAACCAATTGGATTGTTCAATTTGATTAACCAATTGGATTGTTCAATTTGATTGACCAATTGGATTGTTCAATTTGATTATTGAATTGCATTGTTAAAAGTTATTGTTCTATTCGATTGGTCAATTCGAATATTCAACTTTATTGTTCAATTGGAATGTTCAATTTCATTGTTCACTTGCAATGTTCAAATGGATTGTTCAATTGCATTGTTAAAATTTATTGTTCTATTGCATTGTTCTCTTGGATTGTTCAAATATATAGTTCTATTTGATTGATCAATTGGAATGTTCAATTTTATTGTTCAATTGGAATGTTCAATTTCATTGTTCGATTGGAATGTTCAATTTCATTGTTCGATTGGAATGTTCAATTTCATTGTTCACTTGCAATGTTCAATTCAATTGTTCATTTCAATTGTTCAAATTGAATGTCATATATGTCATGTTCATTCCTTAGCAGTTATTCGTTTCATTGCTTTAGACATGTTGGTATATTCGGCTGACACTTGTTGTAAATTTCTGTCTTGTTCAATCTTCTTCAATGGTGTGCTATTTCAATCCATTATTGGCTTCGTGATGGTGAATTGCATGACAAAAGTAAACAAAAAATGATACTATACATTCTTATTGTAAGTTAAACACTTTCTTTACTACACTTTTCTTATTAATGACTATTTTCATATATGTTTGCAAAATTCAGTTGGATAAATTCACCATACCATTGGCCATCTCCAATTCATACAGGTGAGGCTTTTAACCTCACTAAAGTTGCACCATTTTCTCCTATCATTCCCTTTTCTTTCTTCTTTTCGGTTATTTGTTTTGTTATGGGTGTGTTGTGTTACTTAAGGTGAATGTTATTATTTATTTTGTTGTTGATTCTAAACAAAATGTTTAAAGTGTTTATTTGATTGTCCTTAGATTGAAGCTTCTCTTCTGTTCTAAGTGCATCGACAATGTGCTCCATGATGTTTATGGCCTGTATGGTGTTTATGAACACTTCCAATACTTGTGTTCATAAACACACTCAATTTGTCAAGGAAATATATGGTTCTCTTCATGCATCACTGTGACTTTAATGGGTTTAATCTTTTCATTTAATTTCTATGAATACATACACTATAACTTTCAATCTATATATCAATGCATGTATGTATATATCTATATATCTATGTATATATATATGTACATGGCATATATATATGTAGATACACATTGACACATTGACATAGATGTAGGTACACTTTGATATATATATGTACATACATATATATATATATGTACATACATATATATATATATGTACATACATATATATATATATGTACATACATATATATATATATATGTACATACATATATATATATATGTACATGCATATTATCCTATACATACATGTGCATTCATATGCACATAGATATATATGTACATACGTATTCACATAGACATACATCTAAATACATATGCACATACATACATATGTACATCCTTATGCACATAGATATATATGCTTATATGTATGCACATATAAGCACTACATATATCCTCGAAATGAAAACCAGTCAAACCATTTTTATATTTGGGGATAACAAACAAATATTATAAGAAAATTGTAGGTTTAAAGTTTGTGCAATGATGAACATAATAATAGGAGATAGATAGAATCATATAGATCAAATAGGTCACATCCATCTCTACCATTCACAAATCAAGACTGAACTGTAATGTGTCGAAACAAATATACTTGAGATAAGACATGCATACATGTTATCTTTTGTAGAGGTATAGCTTAAAAGTAAATTTCAATTGAGCTATTGATATACAAAAGGATATATAAGGTTATCAACATTGAATATTTTTTATTTGTCATTGCATAATATGGGATAGACATGAGGGGCTTGATATGTCATAAAATCTAGAAAACAAATGTTTAGCTTTAAAATGATATATATTGAACATAAAAAGTGTCATGTTACTTTCTTGAATGAAATTGCAAATTGTAGTAGGAAAAATCCTATGATGGATATACAATTTATAGAGGCACTATTAGAGAAAAAATAGGTTCTAAAATTATGTATCTGTATGAGAATGAACTCTTAATTTAGATGCATCACTTTCAATTCATACCAATTGATGTAATTGGAAATTTGAACAATAAGAGTCTTATTGATATTATTGGAATTACTTTATCTATCACTAAAAGCTCTACATTAGGATGACATGTAATTGAGTCCTGAGAAGAATCATGACATCACAAGAAATGTCAACCTTCATTAATCATGTTACCTCATAGGTAGATATGTGTCAAAATGAATGAATTCAACTTCAACACATGCAAGTGTTGTCACTTGTGTAACCTAATTTTCTATAAGAATTCCTCCCCCCCTCTTTCAAAATTTATACAAAACACATATGTTTAAACTTGATATTTATCCCACAAGGTCTCATGTCTATATCTAAATCATGCCCCTCATGTCTATCCCATATTATCATATTTGATGATGTGGCATCATATATACGTTGATAAGATATATAAGTCTCATGTCTATATCTAAATCAAGCCCCTCATATTCATCCCATAATATGTTCAATTATCAACATATAGTGTATCGTATGAAATGTTGTATAAGATTATCAACATTGAATATTTTTTTCACAAATATAGAATAGATATTATAAACATAACAATTGTGGTAAACAAAATTGAAACAAAATATTTGCATACAATATATTTTCTGAAATGTAGATTATAAGAGAACAATAACAAAGGTATTGACATAGTCATCAATGGATCTGAAACTAGACTGCCTTAATATGCAAAGTCAACCAAGGTTTAGTTCAAAATAATAAACAGATTTAGTACACATTTATAAACAGATGCAACACAATGAAAATGGCATCCACATCTACAACCCAAAAAAAAACCAAGATATAAGGCACTGTTTCAGTTGGTCCATCCCAAACTTAGTCGAATGCTCCAAGGAAAGAATTTGGAGATGTGTTCTCGTCTCCTGCTGCTGCATTTAGACTTGCCATAAATTGATTTGTATTTGCATTTGTTAGTTGTGTGAAACTTACATTTGAAGGTGTTTGTGGTGAAGAAGTCTGGCCAACTAGATATTAAGTGCATATAACTCGAGATGAGTTGGGACTGAAACACACATTGCCTATAGAAAATGGAGGGATGTTATTATTGGTTATATCTCGAAAGTAACTGTGGTTATCAGATAAGGGAGTTGCAAGACTGCTTAAGCATCTATCTCGCATCAATGCTCTATGGGAAACCTCAATCTCCCTTTCCTTCTTCTCTTGTTCTTTTTGTATCCTCTCTTGCTCCTTCTTATGCTCTTTTTCCTTTCTTTGCAACTGTTTCAACTACTCTCTTTCATTGCACTCATTTTCCTTTTCAATTTTCTTTTGTTCCTTTTGCTCTAAGGCCAGAATCTGTGCTACCTTTTTGTCCTCAGTTTTTTGTCTCTTTCTAATTTTCAATTCTTCCAATTATTTTTTTCTTCGTTCCTACTTTATTATGAGAGTCATGTAACTGTCAACAGTCAACAACTAAGACTGTCAGCTCACTCGAAGAGCACCACCAACAAACTATCGTTCTTCCATTCACTCTGTGACTTGGTAGCTTAAGGAAGTTATTGATTTGAGAACCACTTTCTATTTCAATTGTTTCATTGACTTGGGAGTTAGTAAACTCCACCTGGTCCGATGTACCCTAACTTTCATTGCTGCAATCTATATAATAGTGCACTATTTGTTTTGGAGGTGTGGGTGTTGGAGATGGGAATGTGAAATCCCGCATGTCTTCTTGTGCGGGTTGGCTATCCATGTCCTCAAGTTGTTGCTCTGCACCTTCATGCACTTGACTATCCGTTGGAGTCTGCAATGTTTGCGAAAGTTCATCTATTGAAACATCAAGTCCCGACAGACTAATGATGTTCTGCACTGCAGAAGCATCGTCGGTGTCAGCAATGTCATACGTCTCGCTGGGACACATGTCGTTTACGAGAGCATCAAAAGTGAGGGGCCATATCCCCATCCTTTTAAAGCCAACTTTTTTGTTGCCTGGAGTCAAAGCTCTTCTCAATGCCTTTATGCCTAACTCCGCCAATTCTACCCTTCTAATATCAATATTGGGGAATTTAGTGAGAAAATTTGCTCATTCTGATTTGAAATATTGCTTGAATGGTGCAAACATGCTAACATATAAAGGTTGTAGCGTGTGAGAAGTATGAGTAGGCAGTGTAAGGAGGTCAATGCCTAACCCCTTGCCCTTTGGATAGTTGACAATGCAACATGACTTCCATGGTTGTCAAAAATCAACAGGTTCCTATTAGTAGGTGAGACACCCCCAGGAACTGACACACAAAAATGTTCTAGCCACTCATAGAAAATCTCCTTCATCATCCAAGCATGTGCTTGGGTTGCCATAGTTGCGTGTGGTTCACAGTTCACAATGTAATTATTTATCTCTGTATTGCCCTTGAACAAATAGAAACCAGGTATGGTTTGGCCAGATGCATTAACACAACATAAAATTGTTATCCATTCTCTGATTTTTGGAATGATGTAGGAGACATTCTTGTTGCCTCGATGTGCCAAGACCCTCATAGTTCCATTTCTGCCAGCTTGAATACCTGTTTCGTCATAGTTCCAAATTTTCTTAGGACCGTATGGGGTACTTTCATATGCTATTGTGAGCGTTTTATAAAATTCAACTACTATATCGGGTCTAAGGTTTACCACCCTATCTTTGTCAAGACCTTCAGTTGTGCGCAAGGTCAATTCTTGATGGAACCTCTTGAATCTAGTGCACCATGACTTTCCAGGAAGCCCCTCCGTGAAAGGGTTGGGTCTATTATGGCATATTTGAGCAACCTCTTGCTTGAGATTAATAATCTCAATCCTGTGGTCAATATCTACCATATATATGCACCACTTCACAATCAGACCCTCCTCTTCTGTCAGGACTGTTGGTGGACCCTTCTTTGAAGTAGAGCTCAGGCCGCCTAACTAATTGCTAAGTGTTGTAGTTGGGATTTTCCACTTCTTTGCAACAACTCTCGTCGACATCCCATTCTTTTCAACATCCTCCAATGCCCTGTCCATGTCCTGTGATGACCATTCCCTTTCCTTTGATGCTCTTGCCCACCGGATCGGTGGTGCACCAACCTCCTGGACAACCTCAACAGGTTATGGATCCGTGTTTACTTTTGCAACCGGTTGTTGCACATTGGGGACTATTACAATGTCTTTCCTTGTACAAGACGACGTCTTTGCAGTCTTGGTTTTAGTTTTGGACCTTAGTTTACCTTTAGATTACACTTGTAGATGTTAAAAAGGATGTTTGGAGCAGTTAAATAAAACAAAAAATTCAACACTGTTGAAGTCACAGTGATGCATGAACAATTTGCATTTATTTAATATGCATCTTGACATTTTGAAATTCAATGATTTGTTTTTTATGAATAGTTTGTAATGCAATTGTCTTTATTGTGCATGAATAGTATGTTTTTATTGCTTTTATTTTGCTTGGTTTTTATGAACAGTTTGCAATGCAATTGATGACACTTTGTAATGCAATTGTCTTTAAAGTGCATGAACAGTTTGTTTTTATTCAATATATGCATGATCTCAGTTTATTCAATTTTATTATTTGAATTTAAATGGCTTGGAGCATATCTTTTTAGTGAGACATGAACAAACATTGGTTAAACATTGTTAAAAGGAAATACAATGGTAGAGGCCTAGTGAGGTAGAAAACCTCAACTGAAAGAGAAAGGGAGTTTTCTTGAGTGTAGAGCCAAATAATGAAACGTGAAGAGCCGAACATAAATATGTAAAAAAAAATTTGTAGTAACAATCACATAAACAATTACATATATATATATGTGTGTGTGTGTGTGTATGTGTATATATATATTATTTTGTTCTTCTATGAACTATATATATATATATATATAAGAATACATATATAAGAAGAGAATAATATAATTGCATAGCAGAATATCTTCAAAATGAAATCAAGTGAATCCATTTTCATATGTGGGAATAACAAACAAATATTAAAGGCAAATTAAAGAGTTAATTTATGCGTTGTGAAAGAGAGGAATACAAGTGCATGGTGGAAAACCCTGTAATTGTGAACCAGTGAAACCATAAAAATGTTTGGTAGTAACAATGAAATAAAAATTGCATTTCATAGACAAAAGTATTGTGAAAGGAAGAACAAAATAATACGATTGCATGGCAGAATATCTTCGAAATGAAAACCAGTCATACCATATATATATATATATGGAAATATGTCTATGTATTATTTTGTTATTGCATGCACAATATGTATATGTATGTATGGAAAGACAAATACATATATAAGAACAAAATAATACAATTGCATGGCAGAATAACTTCGTAATGAAAACAAGTGAGTCCATTTTCATATTTTGGATTAACAAACAAATATTAAAGACAAATTGCAGAGTTAAAGTTTGTGCATTGTCAAAGAGAAAACCCTATAATTTTGAACCAGTGAAACCCTTTCCATGTTTGGTAGTATCAATGAAATGAAAAAAACATTTCGCTGACATAACTATTGTGCATGGAAGAACAAAATAATACATAAACATGCCAAAATATCTTGGAAATGAAAACCAGTCATACCATTTTCATATTTCGGAATAAGATGAAAATATTATAAGCAAATTGCAAAGTTAAAGTTTGTGCAGTGAGGAAGACATGAATGCAAGTGTATGACAGAAACCCTCGAAATGATAAACATTAAAACCGTATGAATATTTCCTAGTAACAAGCAAATATATTGCACCCATTTCCATATTTTGGAATAACAAACAAATGTAAAAAGCAAATTGTAGATTTAAAGTTTGTGCAATGACGAACACACGAAAACAAGTGCATAGCTGAAAATCAGTCAAACCCTTTCCATATTTCGTCGAACAAGTCTAATAGTAATGAAAAACCATTTTAAACCAGTCAAACCCATTTCATATTTCGTGTAAGTAAGCAAATATGAAAATCACAATAAACATTGTGCAATGAATAACACAAAATATTGAAATGCACAATGCAGTGTAAACATCGTGAATGGACGAGTATAGAGGAAATGAAAACCAATGAAAGCATGAACTTGAATTGAAATGACTTGACATTCATATAAAGTGTAAGTTGAAACCCCGGATATTGAGTTACAGGTCAATGTGACAAAAATTGACATCCCATTCAAAATATTTGCATTCACAGGCAGCTTGAATTTGTAGCAGTGGAATACCTGTAGCTTGTGAGGATGTTGTTGTTGCTTCCTCTGGACTATCTTCATATTTCTAGACGAAATTATATAATTGATAATGAAAGTGGGACGTGCTAAATGGAAATTGCAAGAGCTTGAGTAATGCGTTTTTGAATTTGAATTTCTCCTTTTATGTTCAATGTTGGTTTGGTGTGGAGTCTTTAATTACCGTCCTTTTAATTTCAAATTTGAATTCTTCATCGGATGCCTTCAATTGTTGAGTTTGTATGTATTAATGGTGTGCATTCCTTGTTTACTTGACAAAAGATTTTGGTGGCTTTAACACCATTGTTTTGGTGGTTGCAGGTGGGAAAAAGCAGGAGGAACCATTAGTAGAGAGGTTTGATTTGACAGATGGGACACATATGAATGATTGCTACTTGTTTGAGTGTTGTGTTGGTGAGAAAATGGGATGGGGGTTCGACTGGATTGGATTTGGTGATGGGACATTCTTGAGTCGTAGTTCTACTTGTGGCATCCCAAGTGCCAGAAAGGTGGTTGTAATGAAATGCAAGTGGTGACATTATAGGGGAGCTAGGGTTATACTGATTTTATATTTTGGGCTTTTCTTTTGAATCGAGGGTCTCGTAACAAACAATATGGCTTGTATGTTTGTGGTGTCAGATGTGCTTTAAATATTCTCTGCCATGTAAGACTGCGAATATCTATTTGTGTATGGGACAAATATTTTCTGATTATAATACAATTTTGACGATACAATGATACATGTACCTTTGTTGACTTTGTGGGTGAAAACTGTTTTACATTTGCATATTAAGGAGGTCTATTGTGGGGCCCACGTGGGACAACTTTTGTCCCCACTATAGGCTCCCACCCTACTTTGGGCCCCTCTCCCCTATTTGATTTTGGTTTTTTAAGGATTTCACATGATATTTTAGAGGATTTTACTATTAAAATGACAGCTATAAATTTGTTTTCCCACAACTCAATAGTATTTTAATAGTGAGTAAATCTTGTATTCAGAAGTGAGACAAATTTATGAATCAATTTTGAACTTGAAGAAAAAGCCTATGGATTATTTAAATTATAAAATAAAATACCAGGGGAGTGAATTGTACGTTCCACATGGCAGAACAGTCTGGGTTGCGCATGGGCCTGTGGTGTGAGCATCTGTTGGAGAGGACAGGAGGGATGGCTCAAGTATGGGAATGTACGTTGGAGGGAGGAATTTTTGGTGCTGAATAAATTCAATTTTCTGTGACTGCATTAAAAGAGTATGGGTGCCCCCTTTCTCTTGGGATCAAAAAAGAAAACCCGTGCTGAAAAGGTCGAGGAATGGCGTGGAGGAGGACCGGTTCCAGCAGCTATCTAAATGTGAACAAAAATCCGTATTACTTTCCAGGGATGATTCATGCTTATCTGGTTTCTAATAATAGTCTGCATCTCTGTTTACATTATTTTCATTTTATTACTAATTTATCACTGAACCATATTGTGGTTGGGCAGCGACTCAACAGGGGCCGCTCCTAAGGCGTGGGAGTGGTGTCGGCCCTCTCTGTAATGTGCTTGAAAGTTTACCAAGTGTTCTTGAGAAATGAACAGGTTAAACGTTACTTTCATTAGTCATGTCTGAACCAATTTAAATTGACTGGAACTAAATCCTCCAGTATATTTATCTCTTGTTAAATAATCCCGGTTGCAGGGTTCTAATTCATGAACCCGTATCTTTAAATCCTACTCTTTCACTATTTTAAATAAAACCCTCGTGCTTGTCAAGAGGAGGACTGAGATGAAAACAAGGATTTGGATTAAACTAGTGAGGTGAAATGTTTTTGACAGGATGATGTTTTCAGGATTTTGTGATTCTCGTGTCTATGAGAAAATGAAGATAATGTTATGTAATGTTTATCTGCCCTTTTATCTACAATTAAAGACTATAATATCGATGTTGTACCTTCAAATTTCAAATTTTGTGTTAAGCAAATATTATATCGATAAAGATTGAACAAATTTAAGGTGAATTCAAGGTTTAAAGTCTCACCATGGTAAAGAGGGTATAAGGAGTGGCGTGGAGTATTAAAAAGGCCATTTTCAGGGTTGGAACAACAAAATACTATAAAGAGCTCTCACTATTACTTTTTATAGATTATAGAAGACAACTAAAGCAAGTTTTGGGACACTTCTGAATGCATCTATAGATCTGCAACACTTTCATTCAAGGTGAATTACTCATATTTTCCAAGGTACATATACAGGTTGTTGTTGTAAGGCGTGAAGGCTGATAGTAATTCCACCCCCTTAAAAGAGAATTGAAAATCCCCAGGTATGTAGATCGACCCCTCTACTTAATGTTCAATTTGTTGTGTTTTATACTTCAATAATGGGAACTTTAGGATACATTTTCCTTTTAGTTCTCTATCGTTGTTGTGATAAGGATGAAATAAGGAAGTAATAGTGGATAAATTTAGTTGTAACCATATAATGATGATGCTAGTTGTTTGCTAACTTGGGATGATAATTCATTGTTGCTTGAGTTTAAATTTGTCTCAATACAGTGAATTAATTTGTATAAAATGTATGCTTTGTTAATAAAGGCTTATGAAACCTCTGGAATAGTATGTAGGAGTAAGACTTGAGAATAAGAGTTCATCACAACCAAAAACCTTTGGAATAGCATGCAAGAGTAAGACTTGAGAATAAGAGCTCAATGCAACAAGAAGTGTTTTTCTCGATAATAGAAAGCATGATTTAGAAGTGCAACATTCTTTTGTCTCTTATGAGATTAATTTACGAATAAATATTTAAATAAAAAGATTACATAATCTCAAATCAAAATATAATGATATATTGTGATGCTTACGAAGAGACCTTAGAGAGGTTAAAGAGATTCATATGAGCAACAACATAATGACTACGAACCAATATGACCAAAACTAGTATTTATGGGAATATATGATTTTTTTTTTATATTTTGATATTTTAGAATCAAAACTAAATAGAACAACTGGAAAATGGAAAAACAAGTACCCCAAATTTTCAACAACTTCTCAACAATTTTTTGATTATGTATGAATTGTATTACATCACATTAGGGTGTTGATTTACAAAACATGGCTTCTGCAAAAATGTATGTAACTTTGCACTTACAATAAATTAGCAAATATGGTAGTCCAAATCACTATTAGCATGCGGTGATCAAATCTGAAAGTTTAAATAAACCACCTTCTAATGTGCTCTACCTTCAGTGTCTCCTATAACTGCCTTTTGAATTGGTGACAACAATTTGACCTCCCTATGTGTGATGGTGTTGGTAATGTCAAGAGACTTTCTGCGATGACAATAGGGAGTCTCATATCGTATATAAAATCCAAAACTACATAATCGTAATCAATTGCTAGAGTAAATTACTACCCAAATTATCTATATCTATCTAAAAATGATAAAATATATCAAATTTAATCTACTGTATAAACAGTTTTATATAAAATATAGTAGGCTAACAAAAAAGTTTGAATAATTCTTTAATATATATATATATATATATATATAATAATTATTTTGACATCATTGGAATGTTATCACTTATCATTTACATTTTTTGCGCCTTATTTTAAGAAAGCTCTTCATCTAGTTAAACTTATTGTCTAGAGATATAGAAAAGATTATATCCAAATATTATGATTTTTCATTTTTATCATTAGCATTTTATGCTTGAATAAAAGCAAGAACTAATTAATAAGTCATAAAATTCATTGGGATTATTTTGATTTCCAAGAAATGTCAGTCACATAAAGATTAATAAGCATGCAATAGTGTAAGATTATACATATAATGTTCTTTAATATTGAAGATAAATTGGTTATCCTTTTTATTAGTTATTTTGATAGTTTAAAAGTATTCACTTATTGAAGTCATTAGCTAAATATATTAGTTATATAGTATTAATCGTAATAGTACCAAATTAATATTATTGTATGTTTTATCCATATTATGTTCTAGTCGTCAAAATTAATAGTTAAACAAAATTGACTCACTTTCCATTTAATATACACTAAGCATCACATAGTAGTTGATTTATTAAAACAATAGTTTGTATACCTTGTGATAAGTTGGAATAGGCGTACATTAAGTTTTTACTTATTAACTACAAAGAAACTGTGGTAAGTTGGGTTTCAAATGAATTAAGATTATTTTATTGCCAACAGTTGTTTCAGGTAAACTGGTGAGCTGCGTTGCAGAGAAAACTGCTCATGCATGGTTGGGCTTTTTGCAACACTATTTTTGGGTTTTTTCCTTCATTCTTCCACCATTCCAGAACATATTGAATTTTGAAATTTGGCTTAGTAACATGAAAGTTACGATCATTTAAATGTTTCCTTGTTTCATTGCAAATCAACAGATTGAAAAAACAAAAGCAATTATATGATGAAAATATTGGGATTTGACTCTTATTTAATATATCTCTAACATTAAGTGATTATTTTAAGGGAGTTTTATTGCCATCCATGAAATCGGTTAATTGATATTGAGAGTATACTAAATGTACTAGTATGTAGAATTTCAAAGCCATCTCTTGAAGTAAGTATGTATTGTTAGGCACAACAATTCCTAGCTTATTAGGCATTGTTGATAATCCTTATACTCAAAAAGTTTATTTCCCGTATTATAGTGTGTATTAGAGACATCGGGGCATGATCTAAGTGTTTTCAAAATTATTACGATAATTTAATCCATATGATATACATTATTGTTGACCAAGTGAGTGTTGTTTCAAGCTAAAGTAGTTGAACTACGAAGCCTCTGTGCAATACATAGGCAAGACCATCAGAGATGAGCCCCTGAGTCATTGGTCTGACCTGTAGACCTCATCCTTTTAAGGTTTGTTTTGAACTTACCATTCCCTCCCGATGTTACATATCTTGTCCCTCCTTATAAATCCAGTTGTAAACTACCATCTGATTGTTCTAGCTAAAGTAATGATATGACTTATCTTGGTGAGCATGTAACTAATTATTCATTGATCTTATGTTGTGCATCTAGTTGTGTAGACACTTTGTAGGTACAGGAGTTGAGAGCAAGGGAAATACGTCACAATGGAATACAAGAGAAACTTGAGTAAGTAGGAGGTATGTCATATTGATAACAAAAATTTGTCATTATTTTTTTTTAAATTAATTCATTGCTATATTAACTCTTAACTAAATGATACCGTCGATTGTTGCTTTAAATTAATGTATTATGTTATTATTTTTCTAAAAAATATTTGCAAATTAGTAAATTGGTGTAGATTAGTAGGTTGTGTTATGTCCATTAAGTGTCTGGAGAGTGGGAATGACACTATACAAGATTACAATGCATCATGAGAACATCCACGCTATGCATTGGTGTGTGGTCGAGGATTCTAGAAAGCTACAAAATCATTGTCAAGGCTTGCACATTTTATTTTTGTTGAATTCATATTCCAATTATTATTATAAAAGTAGATGTTTTCACCAATTTGTTATAATTGGATATTGGCATTATCAAAACTTAAATTTATTATTTCTTTTCTAGTTATAATCATCTTTATAAGAGGATTTATTAGATAGGTGAGAGAACCTTTGATTCATCCTAATGCTATTGTAAATTATTGGTTCTCAAGGAAGTTTCATTCCTTTCCTAGAATAATTTTTTCCACACTACACCATG
This sequence comes from Sequoia sempervirens, assembly GCA_007258455.2. Lineage (NCBI taxonomy): Eukaryota > Viridiplantae > Streptophyta > Pinopsida > Cupressales > Cupressaceae > Sequoia > Sequoia sempervirens. The sequence continues at coordinate 310,072,221 of VDFB02105785.1, read as the reverse complement.
CAATTAAAGTTATGACATGCTAAATAATAATTTTAAAAATTTATAACTCAGTCATAAGTCAAAATTATCCCAATGTAACATATCCATAACTAAAATAAAGGATAGCCAAAATAAGAGTAACCATACACTAAGTATTCTATCCTCAAGTAAAAATTTATGTCGATGTCAAACTATACCCAAGATCATAAGTTGGATGCCAACATAAGCATCAAGAATAGTATTACAAGATAGGATAACACTATGAACAACACAAGGGTCCAATCAACAAGGAGGAGTAGAAGGTACTCTCTCATGTAGAAATGTATGATCAACAAGGGTTACCTTGAGCTAATATAGAAACTTAACAAGTTATAGCCTCCCTAGACTTCCTACTCTAGTACATAACTCCACACATGGTGAGGTAAACAACTCCAAGGTTGGATGTCAATAGGGTGTACAACCAAGCAATCACATAGGTATAACTCCAACATACTTACAACCATGCACATAATCCAAGGATGGATACCATCATAAGCCCATGGATACATAAATCATGTATAAGATGTTCACAACACATCACAAAAACACTCATCATAGAGTAATCAAATTCACATAAGTTCCTTAAACATATTTTCCTTTTCATATTCATTACTTAGTGTTCAAAAATAACTTTCTTATACAAAATTATGCAATAAAATTATCAAAATGTTTTCTAAGAAGTTCACCCAACCATCAATTATAATTGAACCTTTCCTAGTTATAAGTTTAATCCAACCATGATATTCTATCAAAGAGCAAACAATGCATCAACATAAGCTCACCAATGCACTAATATTAAAAAACTAGACCCTAAATAAACGAAGCAAAAATATTTGACTCACAAGATGGTAGACCATAATATAACACACAACATGGAGTGTCTTAGTTCCTAATATAGTAATAATAATAATACACAAAAGTATGGTAAATTTATTCATTCAATAAAAAAAATTATTCAACATTGAAACACAATAAGAATAATCAAATTGGGGACTTAAGTCTTTACTCAAAATTCTATCATGTCAATGCCAAGCACTTCTTCCATGTGATGGTATACATAGTTCACAATAAGATCCATATATAATCAAGAGTAATGAATGAAACATTCCCATCATGGAAGACTATATTCAAAGATAAACCCCATATGCATAGTAATTCATACACCATACACAAGGATAGATATGATAGGTGGCTTTTTTCCCAACCCAATAATAAATTCCTTTAAAGCAACAATTTCTCTTCATATACCTATGTGCACAATATTCCAAATGATAAGAGTGTACTTAGCCTCACTAAATACATGATTTACTATTTCTATCCTTCTAAAATCATACCTCATTATTTATGAATTACAATGCATATGACTTGGTCGTGCAACTCCTTCACAACTTTCCATATGCATCTTTGACCAAGAAATTATACAATGCCTCAATAATGTATAAATAACATTGACATGCCTATATTTTAAGGATAATTTCAATGATAACATTCAAAGAATCAAGAAGGTTCATCATAAACATGGGATAAAAACTATAGTAGATTAAAACAACTTTCTTACCATCACTCATGGCATACTCTAATGCAAATCCACATGGAGAAAATACCAAGGGACAAACATAAGATGCACACAAAAGCAGAGAACCAAGACAAGACCTAATACATAGACATGACTAAGAGATCCCAATACATTTCAACATGGGCTTTGAGACACCAATTGTAATATCCCAAGAATACACCAAATACAATAATGAATATAAATAGGACAAACACATTTTTGTGATACAAGAGTAACATGCAACAAGTCATGATGTATGTGTCATAGAATAATATAATGAAACCCTTAACATGCATACTAATGCATAACACAAAGTGACACAAATAAAATAATTAGGACATCAAGATCAACTCAAAAATTAAGATATAGGGGAGAGTTAGGTTCATAAGATTACTTGTAAACCTTGAAAACTTGCCTACCAAACCACTCTCATGACATAAAAAAAAATGGGACCAATAAGACAATCCTACACTAGCTTAGGATTTAGATTTTATATTGCATGAGTTCAAACTATTGAGTCTAATTTACATGGTTTAAATTATGGGATTTTGGGATCATGTTGCATTTCGTAACACCTCAAACTTTGTTGTCCAAGTTTTATAATGTAGAATGTGAAAAACATCTATAGCACCGAGGCCTAGTCTTTTAGCTAAATAAGTTTCATGCTTGGGATTTAATATAGATCACAAATTTTGGACTTCAAGGTTTAATTTACACTTTTAATAAACAAAAAAACTCAATTCCAAGTTTAATATCATCATAAATGTACCTCAAACTTTGGAACTTTAAAAAAGAAACATGCACTCAAACTTTAGATTTTGAGAAGCATCTAACAACATTCAAAATATCACTCCAAAGATAAAATCTAACCATCACGAGATTCATAGTTTAGAGCTTCAATCTCATTATGGACCATGTAAAATATATAAACAACTCCAAAATTTGAGCCCCTTACAATTCACATCATGGACTCTAATTTATACTTGCAGCCTTTAAAAAGTTTTCTAGTACAAAAACAATAGGCTTTATTTTTATGATCAGTAAGTCATAATTTCCTTGATTTTCATGCTAATAAAAAATGACTCTGACTAAATTTTCAATCACCTATGGATGCTATATTGGCCAAACAAGAAAACCTGAAATGGACATGATTCCCTAGAAACAAGGTGACACATAACTCATGCCTCTTATCATAAGCATTGTAATGAACATGATATCAACATCATCAAAGTATGAAAAGTAAACTATATCTACATAACATATCAAGATAATCATAAAGTAAGATTCTATTTTAATGTAATATTTAACATAGCATAGATGATACTTGAAAGAGTATAATATTTCTTTCATCCCAAGAGTGGATAATTTACCACGGATTACAAGTTCAATTGTGACTTCGATACAATTTGAGTCAATGAAGGACAAAGTCATTATTGCACATTTAATAATAAAAAGGTAGAATAAGATCTACCATGCTAGTATCAATAATGAACTCAACATTATTTCCAACTCCAATAAACTAGCTATCGCCAATAATTGAGCAACACCACCCAACCATGTGGAACCTATAGGCCCACCCCTTTGAACAGAGAGATGGTTGATTGAGCAATCATACACACACACATAATATCACATAAAGTATGATATAAATTATGGCATCACACATAGCAATAAAGAACATCATTAAATCAAGTACACAATGTAATACAAGGGTTATGGCCTCCAACCAATAACACATAAGATTAGTGGTAACAACCACAAAAATCAAATAAATGAGTTGTCATAACATAACACTCAAGGAACAATATCAAAAGAGAACATAAGATACCAATGACCCAATGAAACCAGGAAATGATCTACCAAGTATAAAATATAGAGCGTTATCATTATCTTATGCAATTCATTTAAGGTTTTCATGCACAAGTAGCGACAAAAGTACTATCTTTCATGATTTCCTCAAGGACTTCAAGAACAACTATATCAATGCACTGGTATTTTATTGTTCCCTTGAGACCTATGATGCAAGTGATGTTCATAGTGATATTTTGTGATTCCCTCGATGCTATCATGCACAAATATATACAATACTATCCTATACAATTACCTTGAGGCCTTAGGAATAATTAATATCTCAATTTATATAGTTTAATTTATTTTAGATGTTTGGATCCTCGATACATTTTTGTCTTGCTATATTACCTATATAATAATTTATACTGGGGAATCCTCAATTCCACAAGAATAATATGGTTCCACTTTACTCCTAACCTTAGTATCCAATCCTAGGTCCAAAAGTCAATCATCACCCAAAAATTTAAAGCACAAAAAGTGAGTTCAACATTCTTGATCCTCGTAACCAAAATGTCAATAAATTCAAAAGAAACATAAGACTCTCTATCCTACAAAATAAAGCAACAAAACATGGTTTGAACTCTAATTGATTCTTCCTTTTTAAGTTCAAAAATCATAAAACCCCCCAAATCACTATTGATGACATTATCTAAAAACTTTCATTTTTTTCTAAAACATAAAAATTTAAAAAATTTAACACACCCTTGTGATCTCAATATGCACAATATCAATTTTTTCATTACAAAGAAAATAAAGGAAAATTTGCTAGCATAGTCACTATAAAAGACATTATTTTCTAAAAATAAAATATCACAAAGAAAATTAAACAAAATACACCTATTCTAGATTCCATTTCACATTATAATCCTAGACTAGAATTCTGTATGTGATCCACCTAATGTGGACATGGTAGAGATCACAAGATATAAGCATAATTTCATTTTTAAAGAGATGAATACTTTAATGTTTGAATGTTATTCATACCCAAGGATTTGAAGAATCCATTTTACCTCTCACACACACAACGAACAAGAATCATTGAATCTTCTTTATTTCATGGTTTAGCAATCCATAGTCTATCCCAATTGACTTCCAATTCAAGTAATATTTCAAAAAAAGAGGGAGGGAGAGAAATTTCAAGCAAGACGGGGAGATAATGAAAAATGAGCTATTTCTTTTCCTTTTTATTTACCCATTTAAAATCCCTAAAACCTTTTTTATCTTTTTATTTTACCACCCACAATATATTTTCCAAGTGGCTATTTTGATTAAATATTTCAGCATTAGATAAGTAATCAAAAACACAATTCACTTCACGGTAAATGTGTTGGATTGTGAAGTTTAATATTTTGCATAGATATGAATGGGAAACATCTATCCACATAGATGTCTTTTAGTTGGGAGCTAGCCTTGTTGAAATGGATTTTATCACCACCATTGAGTCCCCTTCAATATCCAAATCAATCTATTTGTGTAGTACACATGTTTTGGCTCTTTCAACTAGCACATAATATTCAACCTCCATGTTGGTGTTGTTTGGTAGCTTAATTTTTGCAGCATGGTAGATCTCCCCTTTATACTTTTTGATGATGAATCCAGCCTTGGAGGCCCTAGGGTTACCCCTTAAAGCATTGTTAAAGTTTAGTTTTAGTCGTCGTTGAGGGAGAAACATCCATTTAACATTTTCTCCTCCCTTTTTGTTTGGGTCAATGCTCATGCCTCCACCCATAGGTGTTCTCAATTGTGGCCATTGCAGTTAAATTCTATCATCCCATGTAATAGAAATTTTGTCTTTGTTACATTTTTCCTAGATATTTTGATGTTCAAAATTCCATTTTCAATTTTGCTCTGTACTATTTCTACATTGGTGAATTTATCTTTGAAGATCCTGACATTTTGCTCTTTCCAAAATTTCCATATTATCATGGAAGGTGTTTCCTTCCAGATTTTTCCCATTAAAAACCTTTTTTCAAAGATGGAAATCATTAAAAAAGACTTAGGATTTTATTTAGGAGAGGGTTGTGCCACCCAAGAATGCCATACATTTGTCTCCAACATTGTTGCATATAATTACATTTCAATAATAAATGGTCCATTGTTTCCTTTGAATATATGTAGAGTGGGCATATGAATGGGCCTTGGAAACCAATTTCCATCAATTTGTTCCCCATCAAGATGTGGTTATGCATGGTTTTCCATGTGAAGGAATCGACCTTAGGAAGGATACTTATGCCCCAAAATAGTGTGTAATTCCATAGTGTATTTATTTCCTCTACCTCCTAACTTGATATCCAATTTAGGTAGAGTATTTCCTAGAATTGGACACACACCTTAGTATTTCATTGTTGTTATTGTTCAATAGTAACCTCCTTAATGATAGTACATTTATTATCCTTTCTTTTGTTTGCCTTGGTAGCATATCAAATGACTTCTATCTATACTCCTTACACCCATCAATAATTGTTATATTAATGTAACCTTTAACTCTCTCACCATATGCATTGATTGTCGTTTACATGTCTTTGGCATCTTGGATGAGCTCATTCATTGATGGATTACCATTCCACAAATATAGCAAAAAGAGTGCATTATATTTTCCAAGTTAAATGCTCAATTATTATGTGACAATACTTAACAATGAAATTCCAGATTTGTGGTCCTCTTGCAAGATTTGCAATTGTCAGGATGCATTTGGTATCATCATCATCCATGTACTTGGTTCTAAGGATTGTACGCCATATAGTAGTCGAACATAAATAATTTTTACATGGGTTTGACACCCAATGCCACATTTTGTTTGTGTGCATCCTAAATGGCAGCCCCACGAACCTTCTTGCTTTGTTTGACTTTATCCCATGGAACCAATGATACTTTTTTGATATCATTTGATCTTTTCCAAAGAAATCATTGTTGGGTGTTATTGATTTCTTTCACCACTTTGGTGGTAAGTTCGATACATGATAACATGTAAATTGGGATGGCAACAATTATGGCTTTGAGCATATTTATCCACCCAACAAGTGTAAGCCAACAACCTTTCCAACTCTTCACTTTCTTTTTACATTTTTCCGTAGTATCATCCCATAACTTCATTCATATTGCATTGTTAAAGAAAGGTATTCCCAGGTATATACTTAGTAGTGTTCCAATGTTGAAGGTTAGAGTAGAGGAAATTCTTTGCTATGTAGCCTTTTTGGTGTTAAAGAAATATATTGATGATTTGTTTTGGTTGATTACCTATTCCAAAGCAAGGCCATGTTCCTCGAGAGTTTCCTTTAAGATTTCAATTTTTTGTATCAAGGAGTCCCCATATAATATTGTATCATCTGAAAACATTTAGTGAGATATGGGGGGATATTTGAGACAACAGTGAGACCTTTCTATAGTCCCAATGCCATATTTTGTGAGGTTCTTTTGCTTAGTTCCTCTGCCATGATGATAAATAGAAAAGAAGACAATGCATCTCCCTACCAGATGCCTCTTTTAGTTTCAAAAAATCCACAAGGAATGATATTAATTATTATCAAATATCTTACTGATTAGTTGCACACAAAGATCTATTTCAGCCTATGAGAGTTAAATTTGAGTTTACCATGACTTTGAGGAGGAATCACTAGAAAAATCTATCATAGGATGTACTAATATCTAGTTTTAAGATCATTCCTTTCATATTAAAACTCTTGAGAGAATGCATTACCTTGCACGCAATGATAATTCCATCTATAATGCTGCGTAAAGCCACAAACCCACAGTGATCTTAAGAGATTATAATTGGGAGGATAATCTTGATCCAATTCACAATTATTGTAGAGATGATTTTATACGTAATATTGCACAAAGAAATGGGTCTAAAATTCACAAAGGTAGTGCATGCTTGTTTCTTTGGGATTAATGTGATGTTTGTGTTGTCAAATTCCTTGAGTACCTTGCCTAATTTCCTTGCTTCTTCAATCATTAGCCAAATTTATTTCCCTATGATGTCCCAACATTCCTCGTAGAAGATAGCCAAAAATCCATATGATCCTGAGGATTTATCTGGATGAAGTTGAAACACAATCTTTTTAACCTCCTCCTTTGTGACCAAGCTACAAAGGAGAGCGTTGTCCTCATCCATTAGTTGCGTAGGGATTGTTTGCAAGAAGTTATTATGTAGTGGTTTGTGGGTATTCTTTGGTGAAAAACATTTAAAAAATTAAACACCTTTGCCCATGATTTAAAATTTTTGTGTGAGTGGTCAACCATCATATGATTGTATTTGTACTAACCTACTAAGTCCTTTCCTTATCTTGGTGGTATTATAAAAGAATTTGGTATTGAGATTATCTTTCGCTAACCAAGTTTCACATAATTTCAACCTCCAATAACATTCCTCTCTTGAAAGGATTTCATTGTATTGTATCAATTGTTCCTTCTCCTTGAGGTATTCCTCCTTGGTCATATCATCCTTGATTACCTTCTCCACGGTAACTTCTATTTCATGTTCAATCCTCTCATTTTCTTGAAATATGTTCTTGAAGACTCTTTTATTCCATTCTTTTAGTTTGGCTTTAATGTGCTGTAATTTTTTGTGAACTTTGTACAATTGAGTGCCTAACAAATTTTGAGGTTCGTTCCACTATGTGCTTAGCAATCCTTTTATGTCTGAACTTCTAAGCCACATCTTCTCAAACTTGAACTGAGTTCTTTGTGGCACATGATCTTCTAAGATTTCCAATTCAACTAGAAAATGGTTCGATATTGGACAAGATCTTATCTAAGATCTCAGTAACACCAATTTTGATGACCACAGTGATGAGAGTAAAAACCTATCAAGTCTCTCAACAATGGCTATAAATCCTTCACAATGATTGGTCCATGTATATAGTCATTTCCTAGAGAAATATCAATTAAATTGTTGTGGTTTACAAAGTTTTTGAAGCCTATTTGTGATTTAGTTTGTCTTACACCACCCTATTTGTCTTGAGAGTTAAGAATGACATGGAAATAACCTCGATCATAGTGTTTGAGTTGGCAGAGTTGCTGAGTTTTGCACTTAGTTCATACCGCAAGAGTTTTTCTTTACAGACAATGTGGGTTCGAAATGTAATGTTCCTTCCTTAGGCAACTCAGACTAGCAGAGGTTGGCCTACTATTAGGGTTCCCACAGGTCAACATAATGGTTAAGGGACCCAACCAAAGGCCGTGGAGTTTAGTTGAGAACCTTATGAACCTTTCAGTTTGGAGTTCAGTTGATGAATCTAGGGTTAAAGTGAAAAATTTAAGGTTCGCTTTAATGGAATAGTAAAAGGTGAATAGTGAAAAGTGCCCCCATCCTAGCAACTTAAGTTGTTTTTAAAAAGTGACCCTTTTATTTGGATGGGGAAAGACCCTCAAGAAAATCATTTTATTGAATTTTATTAAAAAAGTCCATGAGAGGTTATAAAACAATGTGTTGGGCTCCTTTTTGAGCATTCTACTCTCATTTTCACAAAACACTTTGCAAGTTTGAGCTCTAGAGAAGGGTTTTAGCATTGCTTTAGCCTTCTGGGAATGAAACTCTCAAAGGAAATCGTGGATTGGACGAGAACCCAATTCACCTTTGGGGAGGGCCTACCTTGGGTCTTCATTTGGGTTTTACTGGATGAGTTTTAGGTATATATTTTGCAGATCTGAGTTTGCAACAACATTATATCAACATATTTCTTTAGATCAGGTGCAACCATTGATAGATCGAGTCTCAACCAGGCCAATACTATCACATATTTTCATTCTACTTGTTGGTTGTACCAATGTTATCATGCTCATATTAGTCTTCATACATTGTATTTTTATGCTGGCATAGAACGGGTATGTTATTGGCATATTGGGTATTCAAATATTTCATTGTATTGGGTTTAATAGAGCCGTTACAGTCTAATAATTTTCATGTAAGACATAACTGTCATTTTAATTAGGCCCTATATCTTTAATTTAATGGCATAAATGGAAGTGGGTTTATCAATTTATGTTGTGTAATAATTTATATATCAGTTCTATACATTCCTTTATGTTATTGGCATTGAAAACACTCAACCAAACATCAAAAGCAATAAAAAAAATTAGAAAATCAGAACAACAGTTAGAAAAAATAGAATTCATGAGTTTGCACAACAACTATTTGACGAAATGTCAACACTTTGAAAAATGAGTTTTTGGGGTTAGATTTAGTAGGGATACTTCACGAAAACATTATATATTATGAAATTTAAAGTTGTGCTTAGATTATGCACCTTTGTCGATATCCATTTGGTGTTAGAGTTTTGAGCCAATATTCTCACTCTACTTGGTTTCCACATGAGTTCCAGTCCACTTGAGGCCCCATTTGCTTCATATAAGATACCATTCCATCCTTTGTAGTGCTTGATACATGTTTTCATTCCACTCTTATTGAGCTTGGTTTCTTGTAGCATAACGATCTTGATCAATTGGTTGGTTAATTGGTTCTTGATCATGCACTGTCTCTGTTAGGGGTATTTAAGCCCCAAACATTTCCTGTGAGGATCTTCATTGTTATCTAAGGGAGATTTTTCCTCCCTTTGATCTTAAAAGGCGTGAATTAATTGAGGTCTATTAATTTTTAATGGCTTCCCGCTCTTGCCTTTGTATATATTACGTCCTCTCCTTTGTTGGCAGCTTCCCACTTCTAATATTTTTGATGCAAATTGACATATGCATCTTTAGTCGATTTGGTCAATCTCATCCTCACATTCATCATTTTTAGATTAGAAATCCTCTGTAGAGTTCTTGTCCTTCTTTCCCACATCTTCTATCCTCTGTTCATTAGTATCTAACTGTAATACATTATTATTGTCCAGTACATCATTTGTTCCATCGAGAAAGTTTTCATTTAGTTCTTTGGTAGTTTTCAACTCATCCTCTTTATCTTTTTATATCCACTGAGATTGAATACTTATATTTTGATGGCATCCATATTTAAAATGATTATTTTTGCCACATTGGAGACAAAAACTTTAGTGTTTCAACTTTCAACCCTTGCAACCATATCCCAACCCTAGTGCACAACTTAACACTATTTGGGATTTGACTAATTGCTATAATTTTTATTATTGCATAGATAAGGGTTTCACGGTTCCTCATATCAATTTCTATGGTTTTCCCTATTACATCTCCAATTGTGAATAAACTTAGACCAAATCAATATTCAAAGGGTAGGTATAACCTAATCCACATTGGACCTTTCATTGGCTTCGCTTCCAACATATTGAAATTAGGTTTCCATTTTTGTAGGAAAAGAAATGATCTCCATTCTTCCAATTCTCATAACTTAGAATTTTTCTCCTTTATTCTTTAGATTCAAGATTGCCACAAAGAACCCTTTGGACAAAAAGTTTAATACTAGGTCAAATTTCCAATTTGTATTTACTCATTCCATAAAATTATATTGTGGTAGCCTTTTTTTTCCAAGAAAACACCAATAACTGTTGTACTTTCCAACTCTAGTGCATCTTTCCACATAATATGAGTTAGATCGATGTATTCATCATCCCTTTGCTTGTATCTATTTTTGTTTGTACTTGAATGTATATGCTCAATTTTTCCAAAGTCCCTCTGACATCATTTGAAATTTCATGCTTTGCACCTACTCCTTGAAGTTCTTCCACACTTTCTACCTTGGTTTTTCCTCTTCCTTTCTACACCCCTTTATTATTTTCTTCCTCTAGTGAATATTCACATGCATTGTTGCTCTACTTTTTCCATAATTGTGAGCCATTTTTTTCTAATTGTTTTCCTTTTTAACTTGCATGTTAACTTATATTATTAAAATATATATAGAGTGTTGGTATGTGGCGACTGATCATGCAAATGTTGTACACTTGTAACAAGATGTGGGGTAATGTTTTTTTTGTTAACATGTCAAGGTTTTCTTGCTGACACGTCAAGGTTTTCCCATTAACACGTCAAATAAAAAAATGACTTTGTAAAACCCTAATTCTAGAAGCTTCCAAAAATCTTGTTATAAGTGGTTGGGATGTATGTTGTGAGGTGTGTGATTTGCAAGATTGTAATATGTTTTGCACTGGATAATAAAATCATTGGGTTGTTGAGTTTTTGTGGATGCAACCCATATTGGGTGAACCATGCTAAATTTATGTGTTGATCTCTTTTGTGTTATTCTCCATTGTTATTTCTAAGTTATTTAATTTGCATATAATTGTTAATGTTTATTGCTCCAATCTTCCTGAATCCTAACATAGAGTTAGTTATTAAATTTAAAAATAAAATAAAAATAAATAAGTAAATAATTTATAATTCTTTTGATTTTTAATATTTTTATGCAAGTTCATGTTGTTGAAGGAAAATCCATTTAGGGATAATATTAACATTAATATAACATTTTCAAATTTTATTACAAATAAGATAATTCTTTTTATAAAATATCAAAATCTAGAGGACCATCCCATGTGTTGAGTCCTAAAACTCCTACTCCACCTCCCAAAACAAAACTCCACTCACAAGGCCAATGTTGTCATCGAGCAAGTGAAATTGGTTAAATAAACATAATAATGGAGGGTTCAAGATCAACTCTATAGGAGTGGACTTTCTCTTCTATGCTTCAATCTCATATTAGACTCAAGAGGGTATTCCTAGAGGTTAGGACATGTAAAATAAACAAATAAAATTGGTAGTTAAACCTAAACTATTGATTCAACCCCAAAATTTACCTATGGGTTGAGAACAACTAACTACCTTATTGCCTCTATATAGCTATTTCAACATCATTGCAACGGGTACAAGATGGGGGCAAGATACATTATTTACAAAAAATAATATAATTTTTATTCCTTGTGTACAATGATATCATGAACTGCATAACATTGGAATTAAACTAGAAAATATTATTTAATGTTTTTCTCATTTAGGTGTTTGATTTTGGCAATTGGAACAAGTACGTGCATGAGTGGTTCTAATATTAGGACAACAAAGTCACAACTAACAAGGAATTAATTGCAAGGGAGAATGCCAATAAGCATTTAAATGCATCAATATACATTATTATTCAATTTCATATACTTAGTAATCTATCAATGAATTGCACAAATTCATATATAAACACACAATGATTAGTCACAAGAAATGTTGCAGGTTTAGAATTTTGTCATATTCATCAAAGAGTGTTTAAACTCGGAGAAAAAAATGTGCTGAGGAAATATCTTATGAGACAAACATTTTTTTGAACTAATTGACATATTCATAAAGAAATAAAATTGAAAAGTAACCTCACAATAATGTTTATACTAATATGACATTGTCTCTACCTTCCTAGTGACGAACTAAGAACCAAATTTTTATTTTCAATACTTTCTTTGAGTTATTATTCTACTTTGCTTGCACCCAAGTATTGTCTAATAGAAAAATGGACCAAACTCAACAATAATCCTCAACAGTGTGAAAACCTAGGTCATGACATCGCAGTAGTACAAAATCTATGACCAAGTATGATTTTTCCCCAAAATAGGCACCCTTGATTGAAAGATGAGCTAGGCATTAATTCTTGGTAGGTAAGCAACCCTCTGCATTGATGACAAGAGATGAGATTAAATATCATCATTAATGTGAGTGGGTAGGCGAGAAGCATAATACCATTTCATTTGGCACTCAAAACCCTTGTGAAATTCCTTTGAACAACACAAGTTGTAAATGCATGTATACATCCTTATCAAAAGTATTTTCCTATGCTATCTAATGATTTAAGTATGTATTAATATTGTGGAGAAGGTTCACAACTCTGACCATATTGTAGATGAAAGGTACATGTCTTTTCCTCTATCCATTTTGGCTTTTCCACACTCTCATTGAGCTCCTCATATGCTAGTACATGGAGGAGATTTTAGAAACATAGTAAATCCTTGATAAACATAGCATCATCCCTTATTTCCCTTTCTTGCATCAACACTTGGCATCGATGAAAACCTATGTTGGAAACCATAGGTGGTTATGAAACCACCTCAATCCTCCACCACATAAAACATGTCATTTTCATTTATCCCTTTGTTAAGGTTAGACGAGTTCAAGAAACCATATCATCTCTTACCTGTGCTCATAAAACCACCTAGAAACTTTAACAGACAAATCTTTGAGCTACTCCACCTACATTCCACAAAAATAAAAATCATGTCAGGCTTCAACAAGGTTGTAGAAACCTTGTCGTGGGTTGACAAGGTTGTGAAAACCATGTTGAGAGTCAACAAAGTTTTCATAAGCACTTAACCTCATTGAAACCTGCATTAAACATTGTATTATTTTATAATTAAAAGGTTCTAAAACCCCATCGTGCTTTGATAAGGTTGTGAAAACCATGTGAAGAGTCAACATAAGTTTTAGAACTTGTTGCAATCGTCAAAACAAAAATATATAGCAAACTTCTTTACAAAATGAAAAAGTTAGAAAACCAATATTAGAACCTAGCAAGGTTATGTAAACCTTGTTATAGCAAATTTTTTTACAAAATAACTAGTTCGAAGTGACTTGTTTCTTTGTGTATGGTATGAAGAAGAATGTACCAAGCATATATCAAACTTGGAGAACATATTTTTTATTTCTTAAGATTGGAAGTACATAACATTATTGATTATAATCCTAACATGTGCTCCAAATCTAGTTATTATGTTGCCAATTAGGCAATATAATACCACCTTGGATGTTGCATTGTTGGTTGGAATTACTTCAACCCACTTGGTGAAGTAGTCTATGGACACAAGGATCCACTTGTATCTATTGTTGGATTTCTCTTATATTTATCTAACTAAATATTTCCCCACTATTGAAAAGGTTCTTTATTTGAAAGGAAACATGGGAAGTGCATTAGAAAATATTTGGTAGGCATCACTCTTTTAGATCATTTTTACTACATCCTCGAACATTTTTTCCACCAAAAACCACACTCGAGGATTTTATGTGCTATGGTCCTGGCCTTGAAATTTCAACTACATATTCAATGGTGACATTCTCTCATTAATTTATTAGCCTACTCACTATCTGGGTGTCTAAGTAACACTCCTTCATGGTTCCTCCACATCAACTCCCTAGTCTAACACATATATTTGTGATCTTAGCTTGAGATTCCTCCTTTGATTTTTATCCATTGATTATGGATAATTCATGTTCACCATATTAAAGACCACACCCCTTTACAACAGATTGTTTCTTAGCTAGCATGGAACAACAACTTCATGTGTACTCAATTCATTTACATATGTTTCTTCCAAGTTAGAATTAGCGATCAATTTTTCCAAGCCTTGGCCTTTAACAAGTTTTGTGATTTGAATCTCCACATCATATAATTGGGTCTTATTTATCTAGTGACATCTTCTATTTCAAGCCTTTTGTTGCATGAATATGTCCTATTGTCAATAGATTTGCACCCTGCTGAATGCAATATTCAACAATCTACCGAAACATGGAAACCTCCTTCAGATGTATTTCATTTCACTTGATGAATATGATGATGTATTTTTTAAAATTAGTCCATTTAATGAATAGGGAAGCATGCCGAGCTCTATCCTTGGGGGAGCCCGCTTTCCTCCACATGCTTGGTCTTTGAATAATGTTCAGCTTCGTGATTTTACCTATACCTGCACAAGGAAGCAAACAATGTTAGCATAAAAAATAGAATATGTTGATCATGATATTGTTGTTTCTCCTTCAGCTCATTTCTTCCGTACTTGATTGATTGTTTCAATGCATGATTAATAGTAGGATGTACTATTGTGGGCGCCTCATATAGGTTACATCATAATCAGAGCCACTGACACCCCTCTTTTCTCTTACAGGTCGACAGAGCTCGCGAAGACAAAAGTGCACCATCATCATCAATCATCATCCAAAATAGGCAATGATGATTATGCTGTTTACTTATGTGATTTCTTTTCCGCATCTTTAATAGTATAGTGTGCTATTAGTTACGCACTGTGACAGTTACATCCATGGCTTGTGTGGATATTTGATTTCCATTCTTTCTTTTCATTTGAAAATAAAATGCATTTAAATGCAATGTTGTAATATCTGATTCTTGAAATCAAATGAAGCCTTGTAAAATATGAGTTTTTTCATGAAATAAAAGAAAGAATATGAAATGCTATTTTGCTCATTTGCTCAATTATGTATTTATGTCATTTCTGGAACATCTGAATGGCATTCCAAAAACTTTATCTCTTCTTTAAAATGTATAATTATTACTCAATGAATAATGATAATAATGTGAAACAACATTTGAACTTAAACTGCAATTCCAGCTTATGATAAATAACATTCAACCAGCTCTACCAATTGAGCTGAGGCAAAAAATTGGTAACATTTTGGCGATTTCCGCTATATGCTTGCCTGCTAAGCATAGATCAGTGGCCTTTAAACAATTCATTGGGCGCGGAGTCAATTCCGCCCCCTTCTTGAAAACTCAGAACTTGAACAGCAACACTCCAAACAACAGCAAGAAAACAAAACATAACTGAAAGAAAACTAACAGGCCCTAATGGCCAACAAAACAATGCACAACAACACTTAGAGAAAGCAAAACTACTGAAATTAAATGTGTGAAACACACTTATTTGCAACTACTCTACTTAACTATGAGATAACCTATCTCAAAGGCAGTGCTTGAGGTGGATCCCATTAACTGGGATAGAAAGCACCTCGCCAGTCATCTTTGAAAGTTGGAATGCATTGTTCTCCTTGCATTTCGTGATCACATAAGGCCCGTCCCACATTGCATCGAACTTGGAATGTCGTCCAGGTCTTCTCTTAAACTCATTCCACTTGAAAACTAGATCTCCAACAATGAAATCATGTGGTCTCACCCTCTTGTCAAAAGAATTCTTCATTTGAGCTTGATGTATTTCCACCTGTCTTAGAGCTTCCTTTTTGGTCTCTTCGAGCTCGACCAGCTGTGCAAACCTCACTTCAAGAGGTTGTTAATTCAACAACTCTAGTTCTTTAACATAACTTAAGGTTGGTAACTCAATTGAAATATGCAATCTAGCCTCTTTTCCATAAGTTAAAACAAAAGGTGAACAACCAGTGGCTCTTTTAGGAGTTATCCTATCATCCCAAAGGGCTAGCTTCAACTTCTCGTGCCATGTCCTCTGATTATCTTCAACAGTCTTCTTTATTATCCGAATTAGATTCTTATTGTGGATTCCGCCTGACCATTGCCCTGAGGATAATAATTTGAGGACGTATTCAAATAAATATTATTTCTGATAGACCAATCTGAAATCTGAAATCCTATGAAAGCTAAACCATTATCTGAAATGATTGAATCTGGAACACCAAATCTTGATATGAGATCTTGATAGAAGTTAAGAATTGAAGTCTCGTTTGCTTCCTTTAAAGAAACGGCTTCAGTCCACTTTGTAAAATAATCTGTGGTAGTAAGAATCCACTTATGACACGCACTTGAAGACGGATTAATAGGACCAATAAAATCCAAGCCCCACTTAGCGAAGGGTTGTTCTACCTGAATCAGATGCAAGGGCAACGGTGCAAGCCTTTGTTTGCCAGCAAATAAAGCACATTTCTCATATTTTCTGACCCAAGCAATAGCATCTTTAAACAAATATGGCCAGTAATAACCAGCTCGCATAACTTTCAGAGCTGTTGTTCTTGTAGCAAAGTGACCTCTTGAAAGTCCATCATGAAATTCTGCTAACAGCTTGTCAACTTGATCAAGCTGAATACATCTCAGCAAGACACCTTGGAAATCTCTCCTATAAAGAATACCATCAATGATTGCATAAGGGATGGCTTGTAATCTATAGTACCTTCTTTTTGCTCTGTCTAAGCCTTCGAGGCATTCACCAGTTTGCTGATAATGTATCATTTGTTGCAACCATGTAGCAGGAGGTGCTAGGACCGCACCTAGAACATCATTATTTAACACTATTTTTGTATTTGCAGCCTCATTTGAGCTGCTATCCTCATTTCTAGCAATCTGTTCACACAAACCCTTGCCTCTAACGAGCTTGGTTACTTTTATATCGACATCAAACTCCATTACTTTGGTGATCCAACCAACACGCTTATCATTAATATCCTTGTTAAACATAAAATTTTTAACAGTCGAATGAGCCACTAATAAATGAATCTTGTTGTTGGACAACATGTGTCTGAACTTCTTAAAACTTCTTACAACAACAAAGACATGTTTCTCAACAAAAGAGTATTTTACCTCGTAATCGTGCAAAACTTGGCTGAAAACGCAATAGGCTGCTCTAAGCCTTCATCATTTTGCTGGAATAACATAGTTGAAATAGTATCCACTCCTCCAAAAGCATAAAAAATAAAATATTTGTCAAATTTTGGATTAATGAGAGTAGGAGCAGCTGCGAGTGCTTCCTTGATCTGCTTGAAGCTCCTCTTGCCTTCCTTGGTCCAACTGAATAGCATATTCTTCTTCAGCATAGAAGTGAGAGGTTGCAGCAAGGTTGTGATATTTGGTATGAACCTCCTCACGAAATTTATCCTCCCAAGAAAGCTTTGCAAGCCTTTCTTGTGAGCTAGTAATGGCAATTCTAGAGTTGTAGAAACTCTTTCAGGATCAATTGAAATACCTTGCTTTGAGACAATGTGTCCAAGCAATTTGCCTTCGTGCACTGAAAATATACACTTCTTTGGATTGAGAGATACTCCGAACTCTCTGCACCTCTGAAAAATTTGCTCCAAATGATTTAGGTGTTCGTTAGCATTTTTGGAAAAAATAGTAATATCATCTAGATATACTAGAACGAACTTGTTCATGAGGCCGTGAAAATCCATATCCATAGCACGCTAAAAAATTGCTCCAGCATTTGATAAGCCAAAAGGCATCTTCTTGTAGGCCATCGTGCCCCACTTGGTTGTAAACACTGTTTTGAACTGATCTTCCTGCTTCACCAGAATCTGGTTGTAACCTGAGTAGCCATCTAACAAAGAAAATCTGTCAGAACCATAAACCACTTGTAAAATTTGCTCCATGGAAGGGAGTGGGTAATGGTCCTTCAATGATGCTCTATTTAGATCTCATAAATCAACACATAATCTGATTTCCCCACTCTTCTTCTTGATTGGCACTAAATTTGACACCCAAGAGGTGTGCTTGATAGGAAAAATAATACCGCTTTCAACTAGTTTATTCAATTCAGCCTTCATAAGGTGTTCTAACTTGGGATTAAGCGGTCTTTGCTTTTGCCTTACTGGCTTTGCACCGGGTTCAAGCTCGATGGTATGCTGGGCTAGTTCGGGGTTAAAACCTCTCAAATCCTTGTACTTCCAAGCAAAAACATCACTAAATTTCTGACATAACATAATAAAGGCCTGCTGTTCGTCTTGACTACATACCTTGCCCAACTTGAGAAGCTTGCCTTTGTAGATTTCAATGGTTGCATAATGTTCTTCTCTAACTGTCAAGCTGCACTTGTCTTTCCGCACCTGATCATCTGAGTTAAACACAGATTCCAAGGTCACCAACCCTTTTGGCAACTTATTAGTCTTTAATTGCACGATCTTGTCTTCATATTGCTGCTGCCATTTTTGCTGATTTACATTTGCGAACTTAGCTTCAGCAATCAAAAAATTCACGATCTACTCATCACTGTCAAAAACCTACCAACTCACGTTATTGTCAGGTACAAAAGGTCTGGCCACTATTTTCACGTACTGACGTGCTTCTACCTTATGAATCTCCTTGGGAATATCAAACTGGGCTCCTATGGCAGCGAGCCTGACAACATGCTTATTTTTATTCCGAGGAATCGATATGATATTAAAAGCATTAAAATCCTCCATTAAATCCCATACACGATATTTGTATTTCTTAAGCAAATCATTCTTAGCAACATTTAAATTTCTGACCTGATTCACAATTAACTCGGAATCACCAAAAACTTGCAAGCATTTAATACCTCGTTTGTGAGCCCACTCAAGGCCATGCACTAATGCTTTGTACTCAACTGTATTATTCGAACAGCTGAAAGCAAATCTGCAAGTTGAAAAATACTTATCTCCTTCGGGCGATATCAACATAGCTCCACCCCCGACACCAACACTGCTTCTTGAACCATCGAAATAAAGCTTCCAAAGCTCATTATCTTTTCCTGCAGATGGTTCATCCTCTTTACAAAGATTAGGCATGTCGCAATCAGACTCTCGAATCAGACTCCTAATCCTACCTCATCTGTGTTCTGAAACAGATCAAGCTCGTGATCTTTGGCTGCCGATTCATCGAGATTGATGTAGTCTTCCTGGGTGCTATAGTCTGAGGTCATGGTTTGCTCCTCCATTGTAGAGGTGGCGTAGAGATTAGCGTTTATAGGGTTTGGGGAGTATGGTTTGATATGGTCTTTAGCGAGAGGCTCAGACTTTATAGTCACTTTCGTACCATACCTTGTTCTAAAAAATAGATGAGACCAATCATAAGACAAAAACCCACCCAACTTGGCTGTAAAATCCCTTGATAGACAGATAGCAAAGTGCGGCGGTAAGTCTATGACGTGAATGTCTTGATGAATAGCGAAACTTGGGGAGGCACGCAAGGTAAGGGCTAAATTTTTGATAATACCAGCAGTCTTAACAGCAGACCCATCTAATTGCAATATGCCTTTCTGAGGATTAGGCTCATAAACAAGACCTAATTTATCAGCTAAACTCTTAGGCATGACTGAACTACTGGTTCCAGAATCAACCATACAGTTATGAACAATTTTATCACCTATGATCATACTTAAATAAAATGGAGGGGGCTTTACCTCTTTGTCTTTATGCCCACTTTTCTCCTCCAGGTCATTAGGCATCACAACCTTCGTAGCTCCTTGATTAGCGTTGTCAGAGATAGACAACTCTACCAGAGCGTTCTGCAGTAAAATTTTCTGCCCTGGAAGCTGCAGAGCATCTAATATCGACATATTGACAGTGGTTTTCTTAAGATGCTCAATAATATTGAATGATGAAGCATTTACCTTCTGCTGATTTTTTGTGACAACTTTGTTTTGCCTATGCAGAGGCTGAGAATGCATTTTTGATAGCTCCTTGTTAGGTATCTCCTGCCCTCTTTGCAGAATATGCATTTTAGGCTGTGTGGAAGCACTAACCTCTGATAAAACAGGCTGCTTACTGACTGAAGGTTGCTACTGTGAACT
Organism: Sequoia sempervirens; assembly: GCA_007258455.2. Lineage (NCBI taxonomy): Eukaryota > Viridiplantae > Streptophyta > Pinopsida > Cupressales > Cupressaceae > Sequoia > Sequoia sempervirens. The sequence continues at coordinate 310,051,650 of VDFB02105785.1, read as the reverse complement.
TCCAGCTTGTTGTCCTGGACCCATAGCTCACTTTTTAGATCTGGTATTAGCTGAAATAGGAGAATTTTGCTGACCTTGGCCATTCACACCACATAATTCAGAGCTCTGCCAGTTCGGCAAGGTGACTTCTACATTATCTTGCTGGTCTTGATTCTGATCTGCAACATTTTTTGAAACAACATAGCTATTTTGAACCATTAAAGCCTGATTTCTCATTCCATTGGCGCACGCTGATTAGTTATGGGGCTGATTACACGGATAACACCAATCGCAATCTTGGGCAACATTATTTTGCGGCACAAGTTCCTTTGACGAACTGGCTGTGTTTAGGTTGTATGGCTGGAATGGCCTAGGGTTAAAATTTCTCCTTTGGGCTTGATAATCGTTTTGAAAAGCGAGTCTGTTTTGCTGGTTTTGCTGATAAGGGGCTTGATAAGGCTTATTTTCTTGGCCAACATGCTTCTTAATAGTCACAAGATCATTCCCAAAGGTCTTTAATATGCTTTTTAGCTCTTGCATCTCCGGATTTGGGGTTGGGGCAGCGACTTCTTGGGTTGTACTATGATATCCTATCGCTGGAATAGGCGAGACAGCAGCCAAAGGAGGTATAGCAGCAAGAATAGGTGGTTGTATTTCTGGAAACAAAGGCATAAGAGGTCTAGGAGCTATATGTCTCCAGCTTGAATGAGGCAATTTTCAGCGTTAATGGTGATATTATAAGCATTAGGGAGCGTTAGACCACCCATAGATTAAGTCATAACAACAATCTTATTGTTCAAAGCTTTAAAATAAAACAGAAATGCATGTGTCGGTAAGGGCTTTACCGTTGCGGGAATCCTGTCCCAGGTTCTCTGGAATCGGTAATTAAAGTCAGCCAGGTGCTCATGTGGCGCCCTTTGAATGGTGCTCAGCTGTTTTAACAAGGAAAAATTATCAGATTTATCAATGAAATGTTGGTATAAGCCATTACCTAACGCATCCCACATTGTAATTGAATTGGCTGCGAGGCCTCTAAACCACTGGAATGCTTTTCCCTTAAGTGACATAGCTAACAGCCGTAGAGCGATGTTCTCCTGAGTGATATTGTGCACCGCGCATAACGTGGCTATGTCACAGATGTGTTCGACGGGCGTAGTGTAATCTTCCCTCGTGAAGTACGACAAACCTCTAAGGGTTGTTGCTGGAATTTCTTCATGCTGAAGTATATTTAACGGGGTACCTCCATTGAAGGGCGCGAATGGGTGCTGCCTTGGTGGTGCTGCCATCGGTGGTATTTATGAAATCAAAACTGGTACACCTGGTGATAACACCAAGGAATCAAAAACGGGAGGTGTAGACTTCGACCTCACAGGGGTTTCGAAAAGATTCCTTACTGTTCTGCCTCTTCTTCGTGATGGGGACAACTCTCGATACTTGAAGGGTGTAAAAATTGATCTTGTCTGTAGCTTTCTCATGCGCGGGCTGCACTAGCATGCAAAAATAGAACCGGAGTTGCCAGGTATATTGTGATAGCCTCTAGAAGGCTGGAAAATATGCTACATACACCAAACAACAAACTGATGATATTAAAAAATTCTCTGAAAGTAGCTTTCAATGTCCCACCGGGCGTGCCAAAAACTGTTGTCAATAGATTTCCACCCTGCTGAATGCAATATTCAGCAATCTACCGAAACATGGAAACCTCCTTCAGATGTATTTCATTTCACTTGATGAATATGATGATGTATTTTTTAAAATCAGCCCATTTAATGAATAGGGCAGCATTCCGAGCTCTACCCTTGTGGGAGCCCGCTTTCCTCCACATGCTTGGTATTCGAATAATGTTCAGCTTTGTGATTTTACCTATACCTGCACAAGGAAGCAAACAATGTTAGCATAAAAAATAGAATATGATGATCATGATATTGTTGTTTCTCCTTTAGCTCATTTCTTCCGTACTTGATTGATTGTTTCAATGCATGATTAATAGTAGGCTGTACTATTGTGGGTGCCTCATATAGGTTACATCATAATCAGAGCCACTGACACCCCTCTTTTCTCTTACAGGTCGACAGAGCTCGCGAAGACAAAAGTGCACCATCATCGTCAATCTTCGGCCAAAACAGGCAATGATGATTATGCTGTTTACTTACGTGATTTCTTTTCCGCATCTTTAATAGTATAGTGTGCTATTAGTTACGCACTGTGACAGTTACATCCATGGCTTGTGTGGATATTTGATTTCCATTCTTTCTTTTCATTTGAAAAGAAAATGCATTTAAATGCAATGTTGTAATATCTGATTCTTGAAATCAAATGAAGCCTTGTAAAATATGAGTTTTTTCATGAAATAAAAGAAAGAATCTGAAATGCTATTTTGCTCATTTGCTCAATTATGTATTTATCTCATTTCTGGAACATCTGAATGGCATTCTGAAAACTCTATTTCTTCTTTAAAATGTATAACTATTACTCAATGAATAATGATAATAATGCGAAACAACATTTGAACTTAAACTGCAATTCCACCTTATGATAAATAACATTCAACCAGCTCTACCAATTGAGTTGAGGCGAAAAATTGGTAACATGTCCTTCATAGTTGGGTGTGGCACATATGCTATAATTTTTAAACCCACAAGATATGACCTAATTTTTTTCACTAATTTGATTAATGCACAAGCATGCTTTTCTATTGTGGAATAATCTAGTTCCACTAATTGCAATGAATTACTAAAGAAATATATCAACTACTCATTTCCATCTTTGTTCTTTTGTAGAAACACAACAATAATATAAAAGGATTCAAAGGAAAATAGATGGAGAGGCTTGGAGTAATTAAGAATTACTAAAATACATGAGCCTCTGATATATCTTGTTTGATATCTTTGAAAGCTTCGACTGGCTCAACACTTCACTCAAATGATTTCCTTTTCTTGAGTATTTTTGATATAGCCTTAGTTTTCTCAACAAAGTTAGCAATAAACCTCCTAACAAAGTTAATCTTCCCAAAAAATGATTGTATTAATTTGATCTATTTGGGTTGTGGGATGAGGCTAATGACCTTAACTCTTTTGGGGTTTATTCTCATCCCATCCTTTGACACAATGTGCCCCAAGAGTTTACCCTTGTCAACACTAAATTGACATTTCTTAGGATTAAGAGAAATATTGTACTCTAAACATTTTTTAGAGATCAATTCTAAATGTTTGGAGTGATCATCTCTTTCCTTTGAAAATGTAGTTTGGTCATCCTGATATAGCACCATGATCTAATCAATGAGACTGACAAAAGCCACATCCATTTCCCTTTGAAAGGTCAATCCTATATTCTTCAAACCAAATGACATCATCACATATATATAAGCACCACACAAAGTAGTGAATACCATATTATGTCATTTTAACTCCTTAACAACCACTTGGTTGTAGCCCAAAAAACCATCCATCATGGAATTCAAATCTTATTCCTTTTTGCAACAAATTATCTAAACTCAAAAGGGGATATTTATCCTCGAGAAGTTTAAGGTTGAGGTTCATGAAATAAATACACAACCTTATTTATCCACTCCTTTTCTATGCCATGACAAGCTAGACCCACTCATAGTGTCTAATTGCTTTGATTATTCCCACTTATTTCAGCTTTATCAATTATTTTTGCATTTGGGGAGCCAAGGTGGGGCTAACAAGCCTTTGTTTTTGCCTAAATTATTTAGCATTAGGATGAAGTGGGATAGTCTATTCAAACAAATCCTCCCTATATGCCTGAAGATCTTCATACATCTAAGAATATATTTTTTTAACTTATTAAATACGGAAATCAACTCTTGCTTCTCATTTGGTTTTAGTTTCTTACCAATGTACAACATCTTAGGATTATCATTTATCCCCAAGTTCAATACCTCGATATCATCTTCATGAGTTGGCTTGCTTTTTTCCTTGTATTGGTCTCTACTATCAAACATTTTTCCATGGCCACTAACCCTTTGGATATGCTATTAATTTTTGCTTATACTTCATTTCCAAATAAGGTTTCTCTTCTATTTTTTATTTCCACCATTGGTTATAAATCAATAAACTAGTTATCAAAATCATCCATTTCATTCATAAACCTTTAAATTCATTGGTTGTCATGTCAAATATCTATTAGCTGCTCTTTTTTTGTGGTATGAAGGGTCTTACTAGGAATTTAATTATTTGTTGATACAAGGGAAGATATGAATCCAATTAATACCTTGACATTGTAATTGCAAGAGAACCAAACTCTATGTTATCATTTCTTTAAATCCATTCAATTCCAATAATGTCAAACAATTCAATGCTATCCCAAACAACAAATTCCTATATGAGCTTAACTTCTTTTCTTAGCTATATATGCATTTTATCTACTACATTACTAATTCAAAATCTCCATGAATTTTTAGGCATCTACTACCATATTTATGAGCTACATTTAACCTGAACAATAAGGCCTCATGTTTAGCAATAGTATTAGTACATTGAAGGCCAAATTGAAGGATAAATTATACTTTTTACTATTTGGAGATACCAAAATGATACATGTACCATTACCTTCCCCTAAGAAACCACCATGAAAGAACATCGTCCAAAGACTGTCACCAAATCTCTTATCAGTATTGGATGGAACAAGAACATCCTCCTCAATCTCAACCTCATCATAATAACCTATCATTTTATCATCACTTGTATCAAATAGGCTTACCTTTTCATGTGACTTTTGTATCAATATTCAATGTTATCTAGGAACCTATATTCCCTATGCAAATTTACATTCTCACCACACAAAGGAATTGCTACATAAGATAAACATATTTGTATGCTCGTACCAATAGATGTTTCTCATGTTATAGATAATAACATTCCTTATTTAGGAGGGTGATCCACCACTATAATATATATCATGAAAAAACATTTCTAGGTAGGTGTTAGTTCAAAAGTTTGTCACCTAACTCTATATTCTAACACCCATGGAGATGACAAATGTAAACAACCGTTGAATCAGATATAATGATATTCTATTCTGATTCTTTACTTTTAAACAAGGTGGAAGCTACCTTATATGATATGCAATGAATTTAAATCTTTGTTGCTTTTAACCAGAAAGAAAATAAGGTAATACTTTTAACCAAAAAGCTTTGAAAGGTGTATTCGAACAATATCAATTTCAACAATAATAATTGTAAAACTTCCCAAATATACCATAAAATGCTCATTCACAGCAAGAGATTCCATACCGATAGCCATTTCAATATAAACATGCACTGATGACATATCCATAGAAACAAAATAAGATTATGCACTGTAATTCAAAGATTATATCTGCATAATTCACCATAGCATATTCATATTGAAAACAAAAAAATATTTTAAAGAAACTTTCCGTCTTTCTTCTGAAAAAAATCAAAGTTTGCCCAAAAAGAGAGAGTGATAGAGTTCCTTGCTCCCCAATATTTAAAGTCTTGAAAATAAGTCCCAAATAATGGTTTCTTAAAGACAACCGTTTAAACATAACATCAAATAAAGTCTTTTAAAAGATAAAATAAAAAGAAAAAGAGCGAAACTAAGTTATGTTAAAAACAAATAAGCATCAATCTCCAACGACTCCACACTCTTCGTCTTCAACCTCCACTGTCTTCTCGATTTCCAACAACTTTTCCTTTTCCCTCTTCCTCACTCTGTATTCTCGGTACCTAGCAATGACCGCAGTAATATTAATGCCACCTGGAGTAGTAGTTATCTGTAAATGGTTCTTCCATTTGTTTAAGTTTTTCTCAGCATCAGTTACTGTTTGACTCGTTTCGTCTCGTGTTGTCTTGTAGGACTTCAAATAAACTTCCATTCTGCCGAGCTTAGAGAAGGATTCCCCAGTAGCTGCGGATGCTTCATATATTTCCTCTTTAAATATTTCTTTGAATTTCACAGCAATTTCATTGAATTCTAGAAATTTCTCTCCAAACTCATCCATAATATCTACACCCAGGTTATGACAATTCTCTCTTATTTCAAATAGTACATCCAAATATTGCCCCATTGCAGTATTAGTCTCCTTGATGAGGTTATCATATATGTCCAACCGCCATTCCAAATAATCAACCCAATTTGGATCAATTTCTTTGGGGTCGTTCACAATTTTCTCTCCAATTAATGTAATTGGATCCAGTTTAACCAAATCTGTAACTTCTTTGGACAATACAAAAATAGTATTTTGTTCTTTTCTCATATGTTGCAGTTCTACTAATAATTCTTTCCTCTTTAAACTAAATTTTGAATAGAAAGGAATAATCTCACCGAGGTATAACAAAGCATTCTGGGAAATCATCTCCATCCATTCATTAGCACCTTTTGAATAACTCATACTCCTTTTAACTTGTTGCAGAGTTTTAGAATCAACACTCTCAATATGAGAGCTAGTGCTTTCTTTAACCACAGGAGTAGCAATTAAAGAGGAAATAAACTGGCTGAGAGTGAGTACTTGAGATTGCAACTTAATGTTTTCTTTCCTTAGGCCCGTGGTGCATTTGATTAAAGCATCCACAGAGAAACCAACATGATATACATCCCCTTCAAAGGTAACAAGTCCCATATCCACATGAGTGATCTTATAATCATTTGTAGTGATTTCGTTTTCATTCAGCTCTCCTATTGGGTACGCCACTTCCAACAATTGGTGTCTCGAGACCTCAACATTTATTATTCTGGACATCTTCCTAGCCTGTTTAGGCTTAACATAACCTTGAAGAAGTTTGGCCACAGTATCAACTTCTACTACAGTAGAAGGAATCAATTTTCTTTTCTTTTCCACCACCTTCTTCAACCAACCTGGAGACGCTGTAGTTGCACTGCCACTTGTACTTCCGACAATAAGCAATTGCTGCTTGTGAGGAGTACTATCTGGGGTTTTAGATGGGACAGGTACATCTTCAGACAAAGAAGGAAGAATACTATCATAAGTAATATTTTGGAAAATATTCCCAAAATCTGTAGATGCGAGCTAATCCTGATCCTCATTTTGCTTAGGGGAAGAGGGAGGTGAATTTTGTTCGTAGGTGGACTTCAATTTGGTCACCTCCTCCGATTTTTCTTTGTCTCCCCCTGATTGCGGATTTGATCCAGAAGATTTAGCTGCACGTCTTCCTGTTGAAGGGGTGACATTTGGAGTCTGAGTTGATGACCTCATCTCCTTTCTGCTTGAAGGTTTTGAACCATGGGTAGAACCCGCACACTTCTTCCATTTACCAGCTAGCCAATCCTGAGTTTTCTCAACAACTAAAACTGAGCGCTCTTGAATATCAGAGCATTCTTCCTTACTCCAATCAACACATATGGAAAATTTTGATAAAAATTTATCAAAATCAGGATGGAGAATCATCGAATCTTCACATACATTTTCTGGGATGCATAGAGGCAACTCGAAATCTTAAATTTGTTTAAGAGTTAACCTCATATTGTTTCTCCTAAAAACTTCAAATTCATTAACATAGTCTTCCTAGAAATCTTCAATATGTGGCGCATGCACATAAGAGCTCCCACCATGACAATTTTGTCTGATAAAACCTTTACTATCAAAACTGGTTCTCTCAAAACAACTGGGAAAATTGAATTGTTTCAAGGCCTCATAGGCATGTTTGGAAACCTGATTACTTTTGCATGTGAAAGAAGAAAATACCAATGGAAACATATACCCTTTTTTACTCATTTTCAAATACTTAATATTTACTTCAGCCATCTATCTCTAGATTTTCTAGAAACACAATAAGGTCATCTGGGTATTTGGGCAACTTCAATAGAACGCCTTGAAATCCACCAATTCTTAAATAAGAAAATTTATCAAACTGAATGTAAAAGCTCTCATATCTCATTATCAAGGATATAAAATCTAGAGAGAAGCACACTTCTAATTTCCCTTCCAGTCTCCTGGCAGTCTCCATTAAGAAGACATCATTGACACGGCGGTAATTTTCCATTCCAAACCACTTGGTGAGTTGCAGGACAAATTTGTATATAGGCATGCCCGGTACTGGGACATCCTGCGTTTCCAACCCTAATCAAACATTTTTTTGACTGACAACAAGATATATCAAGTAGGAGCACATGTGAAAAGTAGCACACTTCTGATAATTCAACAATTGCTCTTTTAAATGATGACATATAATTTCACCCCAATCAATAAAGACATCCTCCTCACAAATTTTCAAAATAAACAAACACATCCAGTTCTCAAAGCTCTTAGAGACCCCATTACCAACGACCCGATGCAATAGAGTAATGGCATTGAAAATTTCATCCTTAAAATGTGTCTTTTTAAGCTTAGGGGGTAATTAGGACTTACCTTTCCTTTCAAACTTAAACCAGGTTTTAGCCATTGAATTTCTACACCAATCTTCTTTTTCTTTGAAAAATTCATCAGCAATTGCAACAGATATTTTCTCAAATGGTAGGTCTACCGGGAGGCCAAGAGCTAGAGACACGAATTCTAGAGTAACCTTGATAACCAATGACCCGTCCACTGCTCTAATTTCTTGCGTTTCAGGAACATACCTCTTTGCATAGGCGACCACAAGTTTGAAACAATCTATTGCTTTCGGTATTCCACCAACATTAGCCAAACTACTCACGACAAGCCTCTCATTCAATGCGGAAACTCCTTTTCTTTCCAAGTGCTCCCACAATTCTTTCAAATCCAGAGGTTTGATATCTATGTCTCTCACATTCAACAGGCGGTTTCCTATAGCAGTCTGCATAAGTTCTCAACTTTCAGGGAGATAAACATATTGAAATAATGAGAGAGATGAGTATGAAATACAATATGCAAATATAAGTGCAAATCTCCAACCATCTTGCATTTAAGTTGCCATCACATCTGCATGTACCGTATTTATGAAATACTCAATTCCCAATTTTTGAAAGAAGGAAATTACTTTAAAAGAAACACACTTTTTTGATATGATTAGACATCTCCAGGTTGTACGACGCCTTGAAATGAGCGAAAAAGAAGGCATGTCGCCAGGTCGCTTGGATTGGTAACTTGGTAACCAAAATCTAGAGTTGATAGGTTACGATAACCTCCGACTCCATGACTTGCTTGAAGACAACATGGGGGCAGGCTATGACAAGACTTAAGTTGCTTACACATGAAGTTATGAAACTTGATAAACCGATGACTAGGTTACAAATTTAAAGAAAGTGGCGACATGAGTTACATAACTGAGGAAACCTCAAAGGTTATGAAAACTAGGAAACTGGCGACCTTTAAGAGATAAAATTTAGGTAAAAAGACTTATAAGATAATAACAAGGACTTCAAAGAGGGTAAATAAGGAAAGCAAAGTCTGTGGCCTAAAAATTTTAGAACATGAATAACAATAGGCAACTAGATGGACCTCCACATTACTCACCAGCCCAATGAAAATTCATTTCTCTAAAATCCATAGATAAACATTTTCCATATGAGTTTGACACTTGTAGACCAAGTTCATTCATTACTTGGAGTGACATGAAATTTCTAGATACACCTAAATCATGCATACAATTGTGGAGCAACCATCCATTTATAATCAAAGTGTTATAAAAGGGGTCAACACTTAGCTTAATTTTTCACCGTTGAAGCACCAAGGTATACCACCATAGTCTCCTCCTTCTCTATCTTCTCTTATTTATTTTGAGGTGAAGTTGGTTGTTTAGGAACATCAACATAAATGAAGTATAAAGCCCTTTCCCTATGCTCTAGAATCCTAGGAGAATTAGACAAAGGTAAATAAATCCTCACCTGGTTAAAAATTTGTCCAACATCAATTGGATTGTATGTTGGAAAAGGTGCATCCAATGCTATGGTCACCTGAATTGCATATGGAATGTAAGATATCACTTGATTTGAAGAAGAAATAACTATATTATATCTTACTTCCTTTCTAGTTTGAACATCTATAGGAATGTGGTTTGACGACTTCCCCTTACCCTTTCTAGATTCCTTCAAATTAGCCATCTTTTCCCTTGGGATAATAGTACCACTTGTTTACACATCATGGTTTTGGACCTTTGATATGTACCTCTTATTTAATTGTCACTTTGGAGTTTTTCTTTTATCAACAACCTTCTTGGTCAAGATCTTTTGTTCATCCTTATCACTCACTTTCTATTTACCAATATCAACCCTTGGAACTATCACTTGGTTTATAACTCACTACCCTTGCAGTAGGATAAGCCTACTTCTCAACTAATAACCACTTTTTACCTACATGAATGCTACATAAATAAGGCGTTTGATGTCCCTATTTGATAGCCTCATTCTCTTGTATGTCTATTGCATGAGATTATTTAAATGATTGAAGTCATGAGTATAAAGACGATATTAATATTGAATATCATTACATTTATATTAGAAAATTTGGTCATTTAAACTAAGGTTTTTATGAATGTATTTCATCCTTTTGTTGACCATAGACCAATTCATCAAACTTGTCGATTTTGTCCTCATAATGCTTAGCACCACCATCTTCATTTGTAAATTCTTCCTCTCTACTCAAAGAAAGCACAACCACATAATTTAAAGGATCATGAGGTAGGAAACAAGGCTCATACCATAATTTATCCTCCTAATAATTCACATGTAAGACCCCACCTTGCATTTGATTAATTAAAACCCTAATATGTTCTATGAATTTCCAAATAGATGGTAATATGTATTGTGGATGATAAATTGTGTGATTATTTTACAATATTCTTGCATTTTGTTATGATATTTTATTGATGTTGTACCATGGAGTTAGGACTCGTAAATTGAATATGAGTTGAAATTATAAATGAAATTGTTGTATAATTAAATCTTATTTTAGCTATCAGATTAATGTGATATTGGATTGTTGCTTATGGTTTCATTGGTAATGTGCAGGAAAGGAAGAGTGTTAGTACGAGAAGGGAAGACCATTGAGGACACATCAAAAAGGCATCTTCTTGTGATCATGAATTTGACCCCTTTTTCTTGTAGCTTAAAAATAAATAAAGTTGATATACTGGTAAATTAAGGTGGTGAGGGTTGATTGATTATGTGTTATGTGAGGTAAGTGGGGGCTACGGGTTAAGTACCCATGTCCAAGTGTGAAAACTCGGATGAAATCTTAAGTGGGTCTTTAAAGATTGTTGTTGGTCAATTTATTTGGTTGGGATGCAAAAATAAACCCCCTAAGGTCTATACCATAGTTGTAGGGGTCAAGTGGGCATATAATAGTGCCCCAAGGACATGATTTGACCCCTAAAAAGTCCTCGTAATGGAGAGTGACAAGTTTTGAGGAAAGGATAGGATGGGGAAATAGAAGGGTTGTCCAAGTGCATGTTTCCTCTTTAATAAAGAAAAGACTCATTGATGGAGGTAGGTATACTCCACACCTTCCCATCCAAAGGTTGCAAGTTGAATTTTCTATATATTTTGGAGAAGAAGAGGAAGAGGGTGTCACCCACTTCTCCTCTTGGAGAACTTGAGTGGAGATGGTGGAAAGAAAGAGAAGAGGATAGGAGTCCACCTCTTGAAAAGGTAGTGATCAAGATGGTTGGCTTGGAGAGGAAAAATGGATAGAAGAGTTCAATCCCTTCACCTAACAGAAAATAGATAAGTTCTTATTTTCAATACTCTTTGTTTATTGGTAGTAAGAAAGTGGCATATTGAATAGATCATGGTTGAAGGTAGAAGGTAGAGAGGCTAGATGCATGAAATTTGTGCTATGTTAGTCCTATTCTTTTGTACAAATGAGAAGTGACTCCATTTATTGTCGTGGAGCTAAACGAATTCCTTGGTCGGGGGTATGGCTAGAGCCCATGAGGCTCCATGAGGTAGGGTGGAGAGCAAGCCCAAATGCAATGGTTGACATTAAATTGTTTTTCAATGTAATGCTATAAAGATGAAAGTTTTAAATAAATGATTTTTGATGTAATATGAAGCAACAACGAAAAAAAAAAAAGGGAAGAAGAAGAGTCCCATTATTGTGTTGTTTCCATGGAGAAATTTTAATTGGTTTTAGGAGATTCACAACTAGCTTGACACTCTTGTATGTGAGTGTAAGCACCCTTATTTGTAGTGTGAGAAAAATAAAAATATTCGTCTACAATTATGTGATGTTGTGGAAAATCAATAAATACCTATGTGCATGTGTAATTTTGTGTGCATCTATGCATTCGTTCTCTCCTGATGTGGCCCGGATATGTGAAGTCATTTCTGTCAAGTCTATGTAAAACTGGTGTAGACCCAATGCAAATTTTAAGCTGGTAAAAACAAAAAAAAAAAGACAAATAATATATAATGGAAGGCAACGTAATTTATTTTGGAATTCATTTGAATGTTCCAGAATAGACTGGCATATAATATACAATTTTTTTTTTTAGATATGTATTAGCTAGAAGTAACTCTTAAAAATAAAAGCGTCTGATCATGAGAATCGTCAGCCCTCTACTGATAATAAATTTTCATATCATGGGAATAATACTCTAGATGGAACCTGAGGAAATAAAAATAAATGAAATAAGTGATCACTAGAAAACCCCATATCAGAATCACATTAAAAAAGAGTCACACAAATAATACATGGGATCCATTGTAGGTGCTCAGCCCGGTTCATCTTAGATTAAGAAGGAAAAAAAAAATGCTGGGGAATTTATTATTAATTAGCTATCAAATGCATATAGTGTTTTTCTCTTACAACGCTGATTTTGGGGATGCTCTTTTCAGTCGTTCCTCATCACTTACACATTTACCTTATATTTATTAATGAATGGTATGTAAATCTTCAACCGTGATAATTTAGTGCAAACAATATAGGAATGTCATATCAGCACCCACTCTTCCTTGTGTAATCCACCAAACTAATGTTAGATTTTGAAGCAATGTAATTGCACTGTAGAATTATGTCTGGTCGGGATAGAAGTTAGTTACCTTGAGTCATGAGTAGTGCGAGAAAAAAAAGACCAGTGAGCCTCCATTGTATTTCCCTATTTTCAAATGCCATAGAAGAAACTAAATGAAAATTGGTTCCAGTAAAATTGCAGCGACCCCTCTCCTAGAGGAGGGATTATGTTGAATCATATTTAAAACCAGTATTGAAAATGTAGGGGTGTATGGTCACTAAAAACACACTCTAAAAACAAACAATAAAACCAATTTTTGTGATTAACAATATGCATATCCTCTCTTGGAGTCTCCATCGGATTCGCACAGCTAGAGAATTCAAAAATAGCAACATGGCAGGCAAGTGCAGATCAAAATTCAAGGCTTAAATAAATCATTCCAAATTCTAGGCCATAAGTTTATACGATTTAGCTACTGAATGAATGAATGAATGAAAGATTTTAATGACGTTTGCAAGACTAAACAGTCTACGGGACCCACGCACAACTTAATTTTCTTTCATGCTCTTTTCTAAATCAGATCTCCTACTATTGATTTTGACTATAAGGTTGGCCGTCTGGTTGATCTTATCCTCCTCAAATAATTGCTGCATATCGTCCATACACAAACTATTTGCATATTGTTTACGGATGTCTTCATAAGTTGTGCATTCCATGAAGAAGTGTCGCTCCATCTTAACCACCCCCTTATTGCAGAAAATGCAGGTTCTTTCTTCCCATGTTTCCTTAGGAGACTTCCATCTACTACCCAATGTTTCATTCTCAAAAGGGATTCATAAGCGAAGAGGGAGTACAAATGGATAACTTGATGAGGTTTAATGACTTTGGCATGAGGGGGTACGGTATATTATTGGACCAAACTCTATTGAACCAAGGATATATGAATGCCAGACCTTTCGATTTCTCTTACCTTCTTTTTGCCTTCATAAATGGTCATAATGCTTCTCTGTATTTTCTTTTTATACTACTATACAATTTTTCTTCCATCATGCCAATTGTAACAGCTGTTCTTACATCGGATTTCATGATATAATTAATTGATAGGTATGGGCAACTTCTCATTGAGATTCATTGAATATGAAGTCGTTGGTCCACAATCTTTCTCCTCTGAGAAGAATCTGCGCCCATCCTATGGGATTGCCATTTATGTCCCATCAATATCTTTGGGTTAGGAACTCATAAATAGATCGTATTTCAGCATAGAACAAGTCTGACAAGAGATCCGTCAAGAAGCGATTACCATTAAACTGACGACTTTGGATGATGGCCACAGGCTACACTATAAGATAGCGGGATACGACCACCTACTCTCTGGCAGGCGTGTGAGATGGGCTCGCTCAACCTACCTTGCGTCCTCTGACAGCAAGTATGCTGCTATTTATTAAATGCTCACCAACCCATCTCTGCAGTTCACCCGCGACTACCTATGCTCACCAACCTATCTCTGCAGTTTTTTGTGGGTGATCAATCTGCTCTGTTTTCCTTAGTGTTTCTATGTAGGGTGTCGTGCAGTTTTATAGAGGAGGCTTTGCTTAATTAATGGCTAGTAATTTTATAAGTTACTGCAAAGGTTGGAACAGCCAAATGCTATTATTGTAAGTTAGCTTCTCCTTCTTGAGCTGAGAATGGAAATTAAAATAAAATAAAACGAGAGAAGAGATATAACTTAAAGCAGAGAATGGAACAATATTGTCATGCCTAACTCTTATCTTTTCCTTTGTTGTTGCAAGGAATGGCATCCATGCTGTTGCAAAATAAATAAATAAATGCTGTTGCAAAATAAATAAATAAAAATATAGTATTGTTTAATATAGGCACCTCCTAAACTTTCAACTGTTAATTGTCATAAAATATTATGAGATATATTTTTATTAATACAAAGGTCCATATTTTTATTAATACAAAGGTCCATATTTTTATTAATACAAAGGTCCTCTATTGACTCCTTACGTTCGCTAAAGAAAAATAAGACCATAGTGCTGGAACAGAAAAACAAAAAAAAACAATGCCGTGAATTTTAAAATAAATGGATGTAATGTTCTAACGGCAATATAACATCCTACTAAAATAAGATCGAATGAAAATATTCAAGATTATAAGTTAGAAATGTATGGCGTTTTCTTTTAAAAGAGGAATTTTTCAAAAAAAGGGAAAAAAAACATTTCAAGTCAATCTATAAAGGAAAGACTTAAAAGTTAGGAGGAGGCTTACGTGGCCTTTAGTCTAGAAAAATAAAAGAAAAGTTAAAACAAATATAATGAATTTAAGGAGGATTTATAAAATTAAGAATTTTAATATATTTTTAGAATTTAAGATATTTTTTAGTTTAAGTTATTGTTTATTAAATGTTATAATTGGATAAGTAAATATTCTTTAAAAATAAAAATGTTAAATTATTCATAAATTTAAACAATAGGTTAGTGATAAATAAAATTGCTATTTTGCGTGAAATTGGGTGAGATTATCATTGTCTTTGATATCTAAATTATGATTTAAAATTATCATTATTACCACCTCAATCACACTTTGGTGATGTTGTTATTATTAACATTATATGTGAATTCTTGATAATGTTCTTGTGTAAGAGGGTAGTTGTGATGTGTTTTTCTTCCTTTTTTTGTCAAGCCGTCGATTAAATAATACCATCGTACCTATGTCCAGATGTGAATCCAATCAAAAATATGAGAAAGGTCTAACTAGTAGATGAAATAGTAATAGTATTGTCACCTAAGAATAAATGTTGATAAATTGATGATTTTTTTAAAATGTTATCATTGGCTTATCAATTTGATGAGGTTAGTATTTTAGTAGGGAACCTTATTGCTATTAATAAAACTATCCTAGGTATTTTAAGCTATAACCATAAGATGTATCATAAACTCAATACTAAACAACAAGAATTATATTTCTATTTAGTAATATTAAATTTGATCGTTTTGTTATTACTAATCAATAGGAGATGTATGTGTTATAAATGGTAATATGAGTATTACAACACTATAATAATAACATTGTCTTTAAAATTATCAAATAGTAATGTTATTGTTTCATAATGGGAATCAATGATATCAATGATGATATGTTGTTGTCAGTATCAATTTTGTTATAGATTTTGTAACAAGAGGAAATATATCCATTATTGATAATAACTCTATCTGGTACTTTGTTCCAATCGTCATTTTCCTACCTATTCAATAACTTGTTTTCAACCATGGAAGTAAGAGGGGATAACATTGTTGGGAACATTAGGCTTAGGATGAATGACTTTAGTAAGCGATGCACTATGTAGTACGAGCACCTCCTCTTGATATGTATAGTATGCTTTCTTGTGTGTGTATGGTTGACATTCACTATTGTATTTTAACATTATTTAAAAATAAATAAATAAAATTGTTGGGTTTTTTTCTAGTGAAATTTTCAGGCATGACATCACACGCTCCCTCCTTAAAGGATCTGGTGTGTCCTTGTCATGTTTTTGAAACTTCACATATTTTGTGGCAGCCCACTCATCATCTTTTTGTGGTCTTTTGGACCAATATTGTATATGGCCTATTGTGTAAGCATTGCCCTTCATTTAAATGTATGGATGCACTATGAGGTGGTAGCTCCTTCTTGTTTCATGCCACCTTATAGTAAAAGTCTTTCTTGGCTCCCATTAGCTTATCCATAGTTGAAAGAGAATTATTCATAGCAATCCTATCTAGTTGTGACAACTTCACATGAAATATTTTTAGTTATTTACCAGATGCCCTTATATTGCTCTAAATTTTTATAGAAATTGCATATATTTCTTTAAATGTTTGAGGATTTTTATCTCTTAAGCAATATCCAATCTTAGAATCAAATGCACCACAATACAAACAAGAAACATTGACTCATTAGGTATAAGGCATTGAGGTACCTTTTCTCATAGTGAGGATGAACCAACTATTGAAGTTCATCGTCATTTCATTGATGCTCTTTTTTATGGTGGTGAGCTCATGGATAGTGAACTTCAGGATGATCTTGTCCTCGTATTGCATTTTCAAAGCATCTATAAACTCTTCTCAAGAATAAATACTATTGTTTTGGAGATTCCTATACCACTCTTTTGTGCTCTCTTCCAAGGAATGCACAAACAACTTCATCATTACATCCTCATCCTCAAATTTATACTCATTGGTGATGTTAGTGAAATACCTTAGGTGCTCTTCTCCCGTCATTGCATTATCACCTTGAAACTTTGGGATCTTTCCTTTGATCTCAATGGGATTGGATTTGGATAGTTTGGGATGTCAAAAAAATCAAGTTACATGTACCTTTATGCTTCTAGAGGATGTTATAATGGTGTAAACCTTTGAGCCTATATTTTAGGATTAATCATTATATTATGTCCCACATTCTAATGCTATATGTTTTTCTTATTTGGAGGAAAAAATTATGCACCTACGAGTTAGGAATATTTTGTGCATTATATTGGTTCCCTACCTACTGTTGAGTAGATTGAACACGTGATTGAGTTAGCTAATCAATTTTAGCTTGAAGTTTTTTTCTACTCTACCTAAATCAAATTAAGTCTAACTATTCATCCAAAATGTTTTCTCTTTCATTGGCCTCATTTTGTATTTGTTTATTGACATAATGGAAGGTTTGATCTAATAGAGATCTATTAGAACATGTAGGTGAAAATTGCTATTGATCAACTTGGTGTGTGTCCATGATTTGATCAACCATGCCATACATCCTGACATACATGTTTTAATGTTAATCCCCACTTGTTCTATCAATTGTAACATTTTTTCTTTTTACATCATATTTAGCAAGGTTGATTATTTTTCTTTTGAGAATTTGATCAATTGAATCAATAGAAGTATATTGACATTGATCTCTTAGGTCTAAAAATACATCGCCTCTACTTTAGGGGCTTACTTTCTCTTGGTTTTCCCCTAAAGGACCACCTCCATACTTTTTTTTCCACCCCAAAAGTTGTTAAGAGGTTAAGAGAAACTAACCATATTACTGCCTCAATTTAGCTTATTCAACATTATTCTAATGAGTATGTCCCTTAAGTCCCTAGTAAGTGAATTAAATAGGTACAAGACATATATTCACACCAACACCCCCCCTTAAGTGCAACTTAGGGAAAAGATTATTGTGCAAATGATGCAAAGAGACTATGGAGATGGGTCTCGGCTATGAGGCCATGTTAGGTACCCATATACAATGCAAATGAAATTTCTCACAAACAAAGAAAAGGAGAAAACCCAATTGGAAAAAACTCCTTTCCAAAAGAGAGAAAAGAAAAAAGCAAGATGATGTATGAAAGACTCCATGATATCCCCCAAGCACTACACCCATCATGTATATACAATCAATCACCCCCATAAGAGAGAAAAAGAGAGACAAGATATCCCCCCACAATGTGTAATCACTTGCAAATATGGTAAGTGTCTGACAATAAAACATAATCCAATGTCTACAAACAATGTTTCTCCCCTTCAGAAGAAGATATACCAAATACAAATGTAGGAATGCTTCCCATTCCGAATAAGAATTGGTAGGAAGTGGAATCCATATGTATTGTGTCTATGAAACATGCTCACGTGCTACCAAGTTCTTGGATGATGATGATGATGATGGCGCCACAATCCAATTAGGTGCATACCCAATCACAACAAACTATGACAAACTAGGAACAAATGGAAATTGATCTTGAATAAACTTTAAAGAAAAAGATGAAGTGGCAATATTTGATCCATGACTATCATCAAATAGGAGAGATAACCCCTTAAATTGGTCTTCAAAATATGAAATATGAGACTCCACAAACAAATAAGCAATGTCTGATAAATAGGAATCCCAATCAGAAAGAGAAACAAATACATGTTGCAATGAATCACTGGAAGTTCTCAATGAATCATCAACAAAAGATGAATGTGTGATCTCAATTGGAGAAGTAGGAGTTGCAAGAGTAGTCTCTGGATCATCAAGATGCTCTAGTTCTACATCATATTCAAACTCCTCTAAGGTCTTATCATCATAAGGTATGTTGTCAACATCATCAAGTGGAATGAGGCAATCTGAAGCAGGATCGTCTAGGAATGGAGGCATGTGTGGATCTCCAAAAATCTCCCAAACTTTGGTCCAAATTGTGCGTGGGCATGAGATTCCTGAAATATTATGCCAAGTCTCTCTAAGGATGCTTGCACTGAAAGTAGAACCAATCAATCATTTAATATGATCATTTTTATTACCCCAAATATGTTTCTTATATGTTATTTCTAGCTCAGGTATGAGTCCATAAAGATGAAGCAAAATATTTAGCCACCTACAATGTGCTTTTATGCCTTTTTTCCATGACTCATAATTATCGTTAGTCAAAATTATTACAAAAGGATGAGTTGCATAACCCATGATTACAATGATGATATAATTCTCAAATGATTAAATCTGATATCCATCCATACAATATATCTGAAATGAAGTACAATGATCAAAACAACACCCTTCCAACTGTCGAAATATCTAAGTAACCTCTAGTATACCCACTAGGAAAAAATTGAAATCACAATATACTTGGGACAAAAATGGAAAAAAGTGCATGGATGGCTGAATAAAGGTCCTCAATACCTTTCCAATGTCGCAAGAATCGTAAAAATTGGAGATCGTGGCAAAAAATTATGAGCTTAGGAGCCAAAAATAAGATCTGACTTCAATCAACATTAAATGCCACCAAATAATTTTTTTTTGAAAAATAACCTATATCAGTGGAAAATTCACAGTGCTAGATTTTTAGAAATATTTTGTTTCAATTTTTTTTCCATATGGATCAAAAGTTATAGCAATTTGAAAAAAATCCCTAGTTTAGGGCTTAGGGGCATAAATCAAGGTCCTGGGGGTTGAGATTTTTGACACCCGGTTGCTAATAGGACTATAGGGCCATTCCACAAAATTAAAAGCATGTTGTAAAGGTAATGTAACTGCAACCATTAAAATAAAATGTTGACGCTTAATATTTTTTTAAACTTGATTAAAATATAAAACAAAGTTTCCTTTTTAATATAAAACTTGTGATTCATAGATAATTTTGTACCCATTGGTGAAGTTATAGAGTAGTACGTAGATAGATGCGACATGACTACATAGGACAAGGAATATTCCCTGTGACAGAGGATATTCTAGATACCTCAAAATATTCCATCAACATTGATAGACTTGAAAACTTGCGATGTGGCACCATATGATATGGTCGTCGTACAACTGTATAAATTTTTGGTGACAGAGCTAAAAAAAACCTTTAATGTCCCCAGAAAAAAGGTGTCCAAATTTCATAAATTTATAGTTGATCTTTAGGCTCTTAGGCCTTTCAGACATAATGGCAGGGTTGGATTTGGCCCAAAGTTCCCCAAAATTTTAGCTACCCCAAAATATGGCAAGTAAACCCTCAAAATGAAACCTTCATAGATTAGGAAAAACATAACCAAATTTGATGAAATGAAAGGTGTTGTACCCAAAATAAATTTTTGGCATTCTTCTTAAGTTGAGCTAAATCATGTAAAAATGCTATCAAAAGTCTGTTTTAGGTCAAACCAAACATAAGGTCTTTGTGGGTTTATGTCAAGGAGCATATGTGCAAAATTATGAAAAATTGAAAATTAGGGTTTCATACCCCTATTTTTAGGGAAACCACTAAAAATAGGATCTTCCCGAAAATGATTGAAAATACTTTTGATACAATTAATCGACTTCACGATCACACTGGTCAAGTCAAAATCATCAAAAGACATGTTTTACTTTGGTGGGTCTATTTTTGTTTTTTAGGAACAAAGTTAGGAGCTCCACAACCATTAATGGCAGATTGGCCAGTACTAGGTGCTGAAAGCTAAGCTTCAAAAGCTTCAATGATGCAACCATGGCAGAAAAGGATTAAAAAGATGTTGTTTGACGAAGGAGATTTTGAAAAATGAGAAAGGCCAAAATTTGGCTCTTTGGAAATACTACCAAGGAGAATTTAGGCACATGTGCTAAAAGCGCCCTTACGGAAGAGGGGCACCCTTGAAACTTAGGTGCCAAATGTAGCTACTTGATTCCTCCAATACAATCATTCTCTATGTCCTCTTGCTGGCTCGACAATGAAACATTCAGTGAAAACATCTGATGAAGTGATCACTGACAATTATCTGCAGAAGGAAAAGAGGCTATTATGAAGAACATCCAAAATGACTGCTTAGCATGGAGAAGGGGCCCTTGCTGAAGAAAGGCGCCCCTGAATGGGGTGATGAAGATGTCACCTGCCGAGAAATGTTGTCTTCATGAATTCTATCCAATTCTGATCCAGTTTCACAATGAATACATCAACAAACTTGCAAGATGAGTCAAACAATTGTAGTGATTGATCAACTGAGGAAGCAATCAAGCAGAAAATGCAAAAAAAGGATACTGAAATAAGAACACTGAAAAATGTGCCAAGTATCAAGAAAAAGCACCCTTACTGAAGAAAGGCGCCCTTTCTTTTGGGGACTCAGATATTGTCAGATGGTTGAAGGACTCCCAAGATGATCTTCTCCATTTGGATCAACCTCAACAATGAAACCGTTAGTGAAGGATTCTGGTAATGGCAATCATCTGATGACGGAGATCAAACTGAAGCATTTTTCAACATAAGATAACTGATCAAAAGAGAAAAATCGCCCCTACTGAAGAAAGGCACCCTTGTTTCTTGAGAGCTTAAACTGACTTTCAGTGGCTGGGACACCAATCATCCTTTTCCGGACTGAGCTGGTCACTTAATGAATTATCAAGCAATATTGTCTGACTCATCAGTCAACGAGGATATCAAATCAAAGCATGGAAGGTGTAAATAGAGAAGTTGAAGAACAAACATTGAAAATTGACTAAGGAAAGTACAAAAGTTCCCTTGCCGAAGAAAGGCGCCCAATCTTTTGGAGCCTCAAACTTAGTTTTTTGGCTTAGCATCTCGTAGACACATCTCTTCAGCATAAATCCAACTCAAAAGTGAATCTATCAGTAACTGCTCAGGATCAACTGATCAATCTAGAGCGAAGATCACACATAGGTCATTCAACATAGAAAATGATAAAAATGGTTCAAATCTTGAAAAGGACACCTAAAATAGTCAAGGCATGTTTTGTTGACCAAATAAGAGATTTTGGAGGAAAAATTATTTCAAACAACCCACAATTAGTGGGATTTAGCTTTGGAAACTCAAGATCAAGCCAATTCCCTCCAAAATCATGAGTTGACATCTAAATTTGATGCTTTCAAGCATCAATCACTATGTCTCAAGACTAGGCGTCCCATTTCATTATTCTTCTTTTGCAGGTTGAAGGCTAAAGCGACATATAGCTCTCCAAGGGATCTTTTCAAGATTTGATAAAGGGTTCTTACCATTCTTCATTATTTTTAAGGATCAAGTGGCATAGAAGGATAAATTCTCAGAGGTTGCATCCAGAGGTAGATTTTTACAAGAGGACAACAAATGACTTCCAATCTTCCTCTTGTCTACTTCCTCTCTTCTATCTTAAAATTCTTGCATGTCACAAAAAACAACAGGCTATCACATATTTGATCAATTGGGTATGATCAACATAATTTTCCAGTAAAACCCATCTCTTCAATTTTTTTGGAAACAACAAACTTGCTGCCCCTATTTTTAGGGATTTTTCGGAAAAGTCTCAAAATAAAAAATCTAAGGAACTAGGTTTGTTCAACATTGGAGCACTAACAAAACCCATGCGTTAGATTTTTTTTGGAAAAATACTTCTCGGCGAGTGGCTATTTTTAAGGGTTTTCAGGAGTCATCTAAACATATCCATGTTTATAGTCAATAGTCAAGTTTTTCAAATGCATAGCCGAATGTGAAAGGTATTCATTCCAAACACAGAGCCACCACTGGTTACTACCACATTACCATCCACATTCCATAATAACAAGGCTAGATGATGTGGCTACATAGAAGACTGAAGCACCACGAGATAGTAAAAGACTAGTCAAAGGAGCTGTTGAATCAAGATGATGAGGTGTTAGACACTTAGTTGGGACGTCCTACCCTCCAAATGGAATTTATGGCACTTAAAGTTGACTTGATGCCTCATTCCAAGTCAACTCAAAAAGACACTAAATGTGTCTGGAGTTAACTTGATGCCCCTTTCCAAGTTAACTCCACATCCCATAGATCATGCATTGTAAGATCTCACTAATTGAGGATGTCTAATTGACTTCCATAATTTGTGGATCTCAAATATCCACTAAATGTGGATGTCTATTTTGGAAGCATACTGTGTATTAAAGTTCACCTTTAGTTTAGTTTTAGTCAACTGAAGTAGTTTCCAGTTAACTCTTTGTTTAGTTTCAATTAACTGAAGTAGATTTCTAGTTAACTAATTGCTCGCCTAGTTTTAGACATAGGAATAAATATTGCTGATTGGCAAGAACTCAATGTTAACTCAAGGAGATTTTAGGGTTGCCTACTCCATTGAGTTTTATAAATAAGATCCTTGGACTCATTATTTGTTTAACCTTTACTACTATTCAAAATTGTTGTGCCATTGTTGCCACAAGTTTGAAAGTGATTATTTGTTCACTCTTGGAAGAGAGTTAATTGGTTTGATGAGCAATTGTGCATGATTTTGTGCCTTTGCATTTCCCAATCTTTGTAACTTGTTGAAAAGATTTGAAGAATAAAATTAGAAGGCACTTGCATTTTGATCCAAATGTTTGAGTCCTTTCAACATTTTGTGTTAAATAGCTTATTGTTTCAACTCCCTGCTCGGATAGGGGTTCCTCTTCCTTGGATATTTGTTATTAATAGTTATCGTGTGATGTTGTTTAATGGATTGACTTTCAACCTATACTTCAGACAGGGATTCCTCCTCCTTAGCAAGTTTTTCGGCCAAGTCATCGTAATTTGTTGTTTCTAGCAAGCTGTTTCCTAGCCTATACCTCGGATAGGGGTTCCTCCTCCTTGGCAAGTCAAAGACCCAAATTACCATAAAGAGTGTTTTCTTGTATAAAACTTTATCCCAGCGTATATCTGAGAGTTCAGAGCCTTAACCATATTCTAAGGAGACAATGAATTCAAGTGATCCAACCAATCTATTCCCGCTCCTATGCTGTCATGCTCTGTTTATCTTGAGGAGATAGGATAGATTAAAAGCTAGTTTAATCGTAGTTAAGATCTACAAAAACTAGAGAAAATCTTAGCTACGATGCATTGTGTTTGTGCACCCTTGTGTCCTATTGCTAAGTATAAAAAGATAGGAACCTTAGTCTACTCTACCCTTTCTACACATTACATCAGGAAAGAGGGATCTTCCTCTCTATAATTTGAAGGAGCAGTACTATAACACTTGCAATAGCTGACCATTTCCAATAAGCACTCCAGAGGTGCTAATTGAAACACTAACAGTTTTCTGGCACCCATCATGGGGCAATGAGGCACAAAACTTCAAGAAAAAGCTAAGGATTTTATGTCACGGGAATGACTATCTGGCGTCCTTGGGCCCTAGTAGAGCAACTTGATCTTGCTCCAACAACTCTCCAACCAAATCTCACATATATTGAAGGAGAGCACTCAGACATCATCAGCAACTTGCACATCTTCATTTTTGAAAAGAATACATCACCTACTTAGTGGAGAGCCACAATTATTACTCTGGACGAGGAAGAAAGAAAGGTTGATCTTGCAGTTGAGAGACCAATATTACCACCTCCTGTGTGGCAGTAAGCATCCTGGATCACCGAGTATATATGAGGAGGAATCCTCTTTTTCAAGAAGAATTCAAAGAAGCATCCGACACAGAGTAGACCTACCAAGAGGTTTGAGAACACTTTCTAGAAGAACCACAACAAGAACCTCCTACTCAAGTAATGGCCGACAACGTTAATATCAATAATGATAATGGCCGTACTAATGGTAACAATGGCAATGGCAATGGAAACAACGATAATGGAAATTATGACAATAACCTTTTTGACAATGGTTGAATTGTGAGAGTTGTAAGATGTCCTGCCCCACTACCATGGGGTAACAACATAGGTCTGTTGGCCTTGCAAGGTAACCATGAACTTCCCAAGGGATCACAGAAGCACTTCCCAAGATTCTATGACAACAAGGCTAGACGCCCTGATGAGCATATTTCAGCGTTCACAACAACTTGTTCCGTTTTGTCTGTACCACATGAAGACATCGTCGTTTGAATCTTTGTCAAAACTCTTGAGGCGAATGTTGTCAACTGGTTCAATCACTTGCGACCAGGTATCATAAGAAACTTGGAGGACATGAGTGAAAAGTTCTTGACCAGATTCAGACCTATCGAAGACAACCATCAGTTGTTTTCCTGATTATCAAACTCTAAGATGGAGCCTACAAAACTGATGAGGGAGTTTGTAGCAAGGTTTAATCATCTTGTTACATGTCTTTCCCACACACTCAATCCATCAGATGAGATCCTGATGAGCAACTTCATCAACGCCCTTCCCTCAGAGATAGTCTTTTTCATAAAAGGAAGTCATGAAGAGGACTTGTTAGTCACACAAGAGAAGGCTATCGAGATCAAATATCAGATGATCACCACAGGGAGGATGAAGGACAATGCTATCAGACCACTAGTCTAAGCATCAGTAGATCCATTGCTCCAAAAGGTAGCAAATAAGGTGACCATCCTAAAAAGACAGTCACCTAATCAAGGGAAGCAAGCACTGCCCACACCACCACCGTATCAACAACAACAACAGTACTAGCCTCACCAGCAGTACCAGCCTCAACAAGAATATCAGCCGAAGAAAAATAATTTCCAATCTTTCAACAACTTCAAGCCTAAGTTTTCAGGACCTTAGCCAAGACAGGCAGAGTCTAAAAAATCTAATGTGTTCTGCTATTTCCATGACTTAGATGAACACATCAGATCCTCATGACCTGAGAATCAAAGGATGAATTAGATCATGGGATATGCCAAGGATGCATCTCCAAGCCCAAATTCAGTACCTTCAAATGTGAACGTTGCTCCACCACAAACGAACAACTTCGATGGCGACTCCACAACGAGATACTTTCATTGCGAACCTGTAAATCAAGAAGAAGAAGACTACCGTCAGTACTCTCTCGCTGTTAACCATGAGAAGTTATCGACACCAATTTTTACACGTGCCCAACACTTTAAAGCACAAAAAGAAGAACAGGAGAGATGGAAGTCCAACGAAAAGGGAAAAGAAGCTTCCACTTCTAATCCCAAGTCTACACAGGAGAATGTCATACCAACTGCCCAAGATCCACCTTCGGCGAATTTTGACATTGTGACGTCTATGATGAAGACGAATGTAAAAATTTCACAG
Source organism: Sequoia sempervirens (assembly GCA_007258455.2). Taxonomy (NCBI): domain Eukaryota; kingdom Viridiplantae; phylum Streptophyta; class Pinopsida; order Cupressales; family Cupressaceae; genus Sequoia; species Sequoia sempervirens. The sequence goes on along the minus strand of VDFB02105785.1, from coordinate 310,025,429 downwards.
CTGGAGTATCTCCAGGACCATCCCTATCAAATGGATTGGATTCTCAAGGTAGTACAGAAGCCGACTGTCATACAACCCACGTTGCTGGAATCTTTCGTACCAATGGGACAAAAGCCAAAGCCCTTCTACATATCCTTGTATATGGGAGGGTATAAACTGAAAAATTGCATAATTGACTCAAGGGAATCAGAAAATGACATGCCTTTACAAATCATGAACTTTTTGGGGCTATCATGCATGGAAACTCATGGCAAGTGTTATTCACTTGAATCAAAACCCGTGCCATTGGTAGGCCAACTGAAGGATGCTCAAGTCAGATTGGCGTCCTGCCTAGAGAAGAAGATCATGATGACCATTCTCATAACTAACATTCCAATCAGTTATGGAATGCTCTTGAGCAGAAGCTTCTGGAAGGATCTTAGAGGCGAGATTCAATTGGGTTGGTCGTATGCGACAATCTCATTGAAGAAAGGTAGCTTCAAGTTGGAACCAGAGGCTAAGTTGAGATTCACGGTGGTAAAATCTCAGGACCCCCAAGTGCAAGTGCTACATCAAAGTACGAGTCTCAGAACATATGCCACACTATCAGAAGTAATTAGAGAAGAAAAAATTTTTGCACTCTCCACAAAAACATTGAACAAAGATTCAAGAATGTGGAAGATGCAATTTGACGGTAGTTGCTCAACAACAGGCTCAGGAGTAGAGTTATCATTACCTCTCCCGAAGGAACACTATACCCATTTGCTTATCGCTTGTAGTTTGATAACACGAAAAATACAAAAAAATACAAGGCACCCATACTAGGCCTCAAAAATGCAAGAGATGTGGGTATAAGATACCTTCAATTCGAAGGCGATGCATAGCTGATCGTCCAACAGGTCAGAGGACAATATCAAGTAAGGAAAAGTTATCTTATGTCTTATCGACAAAGGGTGTGGAATGCGATTGAGTAGTTCGAAGCATTCAACATCAAGTACATACCACATGAGCAAAATAGTAGAGTAGATGCCCTCGCGGTATCACTTGCTCTATTCATGCCCCATTCTGACTTCTGTTAGAATACCTTCGCTATTGAGATCATCTACAGGCTGGTTGTCCCCAACAACTATGACAACTGGTAGATCTTTGATGATGATGATGATGACATCAAGGAGTTCCTCTGCATGAGGTACAATTACCAAGAACTATTCTTTGAAGGTAGTGCTTCTTCCTTCAGAGAATCTATAGTGGAAGATTTCGAAGTCACGGAATCCGACATCATCCAATTAAGAGGCAACAATATCCCCAAGGGTTTAGTATCCTTGGAGGATATATTTGACAAACATGACAGACGTGTTCAGGATCAAAGGAATTCTAACAAGAAGACATCAGCTGATTACTGACAAGTCAACATTGGTACAAAAGATAAGCCCCGACTTGTCAAATTAGGAATTGTTGCACTAAGGAAGAAAGCAATAGCTTCATCTCCCTATTCAAGCAATATCGAGACATCTTCGCATGGTCCTATGAAGATCTGAAAGCATTCAAGCCAAAAGAATTGTCCCATACAATTCCACTCAAGTTTGATGTCAAGCCTTTCAAGTGGAAGTAGAGACACTACAACCTGCGTGTCCAAGACACAATCTACGTGGAGGTAAAAAAGATGGTGGATGCTAAAATCATATTCCCAATCCGCTATTCTAGCTAGGTGTCAAATATCATTCTTGTACGCAAGAAAAGCAACGAAATTTGAATTTGCATAGATTTCAAGAACCTGAACCAGTCATCGTTGAAGGATAACTATCCTCTGCCTATCATGGAGCATACATTGCAAACAATAATTGGTTCAGAGATGTTGTCATTACTTGAGGATTTTTCGGGATACAACCAAATTGCAGTGGTTGAATAAGATCAACTCAAAACGGGGTTCACCACCCCTTGGGGAATGTTTGCCTACAAGAGGATTCCTTTCAGCCTCATCAATGTCAGTGCTACTTTTCAGCAAGCCGTGGAATTGGCATTTGGCGACTTACAGGACAAACTGATAGTCGTCTATCTTGACAACCTTACCGCATTCTCAAAGAAGCAACAAGATCGTTTTCAACACTTAGTGAAAGTGTTCAAGAGGTGCAGGTACCTCCACATATCATTGAATCCAAAAAATTCCATCTTTGCGGTGACTGAAGGCAAGTTGCTAGGTCACATTATCTCCAAAGAAGGGACTCAGATAGACCCTAATCAGGTTGATGCAATCAAGGACCTGACTCTCCCTACAAATAAAACTAGGGTACACTCCTTCGACAAAGTTAACTTTATACAAAGATTTGTACCTGACTTCTCAGAGCTGACCAAAGACATCTCATCGATGATGAAGAATACGACTGCCTTCAAATGGACTAAAGAAGGAAGGCATTCGAGAAAATAGAGGAGGCTATTAGTAAAGCGCTAGTGTTGGTTCAACCCACTTTTGACAAAGAGTTCATTCTTTATTGTTACGCGTCGGGACATACTCTCTCCGCTATACTGACCCAGAAGTTGAATGAAGAGATTGAGTCACCAATAGCTTTAATGAGTAGCAACTTCAAGGATAGTGAGTCTTGGTACTCTCAGATAGAGAAAAACACATATGCAGTTGTGAGGGCTGTCAAGAATTTCATATTCTACATCTTAAACTCTCACACCACTGTGTACGTTACAAACCTTGTGGTCAAGAGTGTCCTTACTCAACAAGAGATGGGCACTAGAAGAGGCAACTGGATCACAAGAGTCTAGGAATATGACTTGGATATCAAGCCTACCAAGCTCATCCACGGGAGAGGTCTATGTCAACTCATTGCAGAAGATGTTGATCTAAAGCATCAAGCTGCTGATGGCCTCCCACGAACAGAAATGGAAGAAGACCTCCCAATGGTCTTACTAGTTGAATCTTCTCAAGAATGGTACACAAAATTGTGGTACTTTCTGACCTACGGGGAATTCCCAACAAACTTGGGTAAGTAGAAGAGAAGAAATTTCAAACTACAAGCACAAAGTTATGTGCTTAGAGGAAATGTTCTATACAAGCGTGAGCTTGATGGAACATTCCTACTATGCATCAGTAAGGACCAACAATGGTCGTTGTTGGAAGCATTTCATAACGAAGCATGCGGTGGCCACTTCTCATCAAGGGTTACTGCATTCAAAATCCTACGGGCATTGTTCTTTTGGTCAACTTTGTTCCATGACACATATGACTGGGTGCATAGGTGCACATTGTCTCAACAATTTGTTGGAAAACTCAAGCTGTTAGCCCTTCCACTAAGGTCGGTGGTAATAGATACTCCATTCTAGCAATGGGGCATAGACTTTGTAGGACCCATCAACCCACATTCTAGTAAGGGACATGTCTACGTCCTTACGATGACAAATTACTTCACTAAATGGGTTGAGGCAGTCCCTACAAAGCAAGCTACTTCTGAATTAGTTTGTAACTTCCTCAAGGATAATATCATTACATGCTTCAGAGTACCAAGAAAGAGCATGACTGACAATGCTACAAGCTTCTCGTCAGAGGAGTTAGTAGAATTCTGTTTTGACTACGACATCACATTGTCCCACTCTTCAAATTACTATCCACAAGGCAATGGACAAGCCGAGTCATCTAATAGGAACATCATCACGATCTTGCGCAAGATGGTTGATTCCAATCAACGAGCTTGGTACCTAAAGTTCTATGACACTCTTTGGTCTGATAGGATCATGCCCAAGAGAGATATCGACACTTCACCCTTCATGATACTATACGACATAGAAGCTGTGTTACCCATCGCTCTAGAGTTGTTTGCTTTGCAGCTAGCATCCACAATAGAAGATGAGGAATTTAGAGATCCCATTGAGAAAGGTATCTTTCGCCTAATGAAACTTCAAGAGGAGAGGTTGGAGATAGTTGACAAGATCACTTAGCACCAAGAGCAAGTGAAGAAGATCTTCGACAAGAAAGCTTGACAACAAGACTTTGAGATTGGAGACAGAGTCCTGTTATGGGACAAGAGACACGAACCAAAGGGAATGCACATTAAATTTGACTCCCTTTGGATAGGGTTGTTCCTAAGATCCATGATATTGCAGGAGAGAATTCCTACATTCTCTCACATTCAGATGGAAGGCTCTTTTAACTGCCCTACAACGGGTAGTACTTGAAGCATTTTGTCCCTTTGGGGATGGGGTGAGTACTATTGTTAATATTTTTACTTGCTTTAATGTTATGTTATGTGTTTCCCTGTTCAGTAAAGTATTGTCGTGTTTTAGGTGATTTCTTAAGTAGTCGTGTTGTAGGAGAATAAATTGCTGATCCCAACAAAATAGGTGAACTCTAATTTTTAAGTGTGCTTGGAAATAAAGTCCCGAATCCATTACCCAACTAATAAGAGTACTGATCTACAAAACTAGAGATTCTCAGTTCTCCTATGCCATAGGTATCCGACATGGTCACTAGACAGAGCCTGATGTTGTACCCAAAATAAATTTTTGGTATTCTGCTTAAATTGAGCTAAATCATGTAATTTTTTTGTCAAAAGTATCTTTTAGGTCAAACCAAACATAAGGTCTTTGTGGGTTTCTATCAAGGAACATATATGCAAAATTATGAAAAATTGAAAATTAGGGTTTTGTACCCCTATTTTTAGGGAAATCCTTGAAAATAGAACCTTCTTAGAAATGATTGAAAATGATTTTGATAGGATTAATCGAATTCACGATCACATTGGTCAAGTTAGAATCATCAAAAGACATGTTTTACTTTGGTGGGTCTATTTCTATTTTTCAGCAACAAAGTTAGGAGCTTCGTAGCCATTAATGGCAGATTGGCGCCAGGTGCCGAAAACTAAGCTTCAAAAGCTTCAACGACGCAACCATGGCAGAAAAGGATCAAAAAGATGTTTGAGGAAGGAGATTCTGAAAACCAAAAAAGGCCAAAATTTGGCTATCTCTGGAAATACTACCAAGGAGAATTCAGGCACGTGTGCTAAAAGCACCCTTACTGAAGAGGGGCACCCTTGAAACTCAGGGGCCAAATGTAGTCACTTGATTCCTCTGATACATTCATCCTCTGTGTCCTCTTGCTAGCTCAACAATGAAACATTCAACGAAAACATTTGATGAAGTGATCACTAGAAAATGTCAGCAGAATGCAAAGAGGATGTTATGAAGAACATCCAAAATGTCTGCTTAACATGGAGAAGGCGCCCTTGCTGAAGAAAGGTTCCCTTGAATGGGGTGATGAAGATGTCACCTGTCGAGAAATGATGTCTTCATGAATTCTATCTAGCTTTGATCCAGTTTCACAATGAATCTATTAGCAAACTCGCGAGATGAGTCAAACAACTGTAGTGTTTGATCAACTGAGGAAGCAATCAAGCAGAAAATGCCAAAAAAGGATACCAAAAGAAGAAAATTGAAAAGTGTGCCAAGTATCAAGAAAAAGCACCCTTGCTGAAGAAAAGCACCCTTTCTTTCGGGGACTTAGATGCTATCAGATGGTTGAAGGATCCCCAAGATGATCTTCTCCGTTTGGATCAACCTTGACAATGAAACCGTCAACGAAGGATTCCGACAAGGCAATCATTTGATGACAAAGATCAAACTGAAGCAGTTTTCAACATAAGATAACTGATCAAAAAGAGCAAAAGCTCCCCTACTAAAGAAAGGCGCCCTTGTTTCTTGAGACCTTAAACTGAATTTCAGTGGTTGAGACACCAGTTATCCTTTTCAAGACTGAGCTTGTTACCTGATGAATCATCAAGCAAGATTATCCGACTTGTCAGTAAACAAGGATATAAAATTAGAGCACAAAAGGTCTAACTAGAGAAGTTGAAGAAAAAACATTGAAAATTGACTAAGGCAAGTGCAAAAGCGCCCTTGTTGAAGAAAGGCATCCAGTCTTCTGGAGCCTCAAACTTAGTTTTCTGGCTTAGCATCTCCCAGGAACATCTCTTCAGCACAGATCCAACTCAACAATGAATCTATCAGTAGTTGCTTAACATCAACTGATCAATCTAGAGCGAAGATCAAACAACAGTCATTCAACATGAAAAATGATAAGAGTTCAAATCTTGAAAAGGACGCCTAAAATAGTCAAGGCATGTTTTGTTGACCAAATAAGAGATTTTGGAGGAAAAATTATTTCAAACAACCCACAATTAGTGGGATTTAGCTTTGGAAACTCAAGATCAAGCCAATTCCCTCCAAAATATGACTTGACATCCACATTTGATGCATTCAGGCATCAATCACTATGTCTCAAGCCTAGGCATCCCATTTCATTATTCTTCTTTTGTAGGTTGAAGGCTAAAGTGGAAAATAGCTCTCCAAGGCATCTTTTCAAGATCTGACAAAGGGTTCTGACCATTCTTCATTATTTTTAAAGATCAAGTGGCATAGAAGGATAAATTCTCAAAGGTTGCATCCAGAGGCAGATTTTTACAAGAGGACAACAAATAAATTCTAATCATACTCTTGTCTACTTCCTCTCTTCTATCTTAAAATTCTTGCATGTCACAGAAAATAGCAGGCTACCACATATTTGATCAACATAATTTTCCAGTAAAACCCATCTCTTCAAATTTTTTGGAAACAACAAACTTGTTGCCCATATTTTTAGGGATTTTTTCGAAAAAATCTCAGAATAAAAAATCTAAGGAACTATGTTTGTTTAGCATTGAAGCACTAACAAAACCCATGTGTCAATTTTTTTATGGAAAAATACTTCTCGGCAAGTGGCTATTTTTAAGTGTTTTCAAAAGTTATCTAAACATATCCACGTTTACAGTCAACAATCGAGTTTTTCAAATGTATAGCCGAATGTGAAAGGTAGTCATTCCAAACACAGAGCCGCCACCGATTACTACCACATTCCATACTAACAAGGCTAGATGACGTGGCTACACAGAAGACTGAAGCACCAAGAGACAGTCAAGGACTAGTCAAAGGAGCTGTTGACTCAAGATGATGAGGTGTCAGACACCTAGTTGGGATGTCCTACCCTCCAAATGGAATTTATGGCACTTAAAGTTGACTTGATGCCACATTCCAAGTCAACTCAAAAAGACATTAAATGTGACTAGAGTTAACTTGATGTCCCTTTCCAAGTTAATTCCACATCCCACAAATCATGCATTGTCAGATCCCAGTAATTGAAGATGTCTAATTGACTTCCAAAATTTGTGGATCTCAGATCTCCACTAAACGTGGATGTCTATTTTGGAAGCATACTTTGTATTAAAATTCACCTTTAGTTTAGTTTCATTCAACTGAAGTAGTTTCCAGTTGACTCTTTGTTTAGTTTAAGTTAATTGAAGTAGATTTCCAGTTAACTGATTGCTCACCTACTTTTAGACATAGGAATAAATCTTGCTGTTTGGCAAGAACTCAATGTTAACTCAAGGAGATTTTAGGGTTTCCTACTCCTTTGAGTTCTATAAATAAGAGCCTTGGGCTCATTATTTGTTTAACCTTTACTTACTTTGCAAAATTGTTGCACTATTGTTGCCACAAGTTTGAAAGTGATTATTTGTTCACTCTTGGATGAGAGTTAATTGGTTCAATGAGAAATTGTGCATGAGTTCGTGCCTTTGCATGTCCCAATCTTTGTAACTCATTGAAAATATTTGAAGAATAAAATTAGAAGGCGCTTGCATTTTGATTCAAATATTGGAGTCCTTTCAACGTTTTTTGTTAAATAGCTTGTTGTTTCAACTCCCTCCTCGGATAAGGGTTCCTCCTCCTTGGATATTTGTTATTATCAATTATTGTGTGATGTTGTTTAATGGATTTACTTTCAACCTATACTTCAGATAGGGGTTCCTCCTCCTTAGCAATTTTTTCGGCCAAGTCATTGTAATTTGTTGTTTCTAGTAAGCTATTTCCTAGCCTATACCTCAAACAGGGGTTCCTCCTCCTTGGAAATTCAAAGATCTAACTTACCGTAAAGAGTGTTTTCTTTTATAAAACCTTATCCCAGCGTATATCTGAGAGTTCAGAGCCTTGACCATATTCTAAGGAGATAGTGGATTCAAGTGATCCAACCAATCCATTCCCGCTCCTATGCCCCCATGCTCTATTTATCTTGAGGAGATATGATAGATTGAAATCCATTTTAGTCGTAGTTAAGATCTGTAGAAACTAGAGAAAAGCTTAGCTACGACGCATTTTGTTTGTGCAACCTTGTGTCCTACTGCAAAGTATAAAAAGATAGGAACCTTAGTCTACTCTACCCTTTCTACACATTACATCAACAAAGAGGGATCTTCCTCTCTATAATATGAAGGAGCAGTACTATAACACTTGCAATATCTGACCGCTTCCAATAAGCACTCCAGAGGTGCTAATTGAAACACCAACAAAAGGAAAACCTTAGTTTCTTTGATGCCTTGGATTCAACTGTGAAGTCTTTGAAATCCCAACATGCACCCAAAAATTTATTCAAACCAACACAAAGCCCTTAGATTTGGGAAGGAATATGCAACACTAGAGCTTTGATACAATGTAGGAGTTAATGGTGAATCCTCAACACCTCTAGGAACAATTGCTAGACCAAAATATCTTGGACACAAGAGAGAAAATGGGAAGAATACTTGCTTCAACAATGCAAGGTTGAATATGGTTGAACATACAAATGTACATGAGAGGACTTTCTTATAAAGGCAAGGTGAGAGGAAGGATTAGAAAAGATTGTGACATGTGTCTTAATCCTATCACATGATACAACTAACTCATAACAACCTAGGATAAGATAATATCTAGAAATAACAACTAAGACTTCTAGAAGGAATCTTATAATTCTAAGTAAACTTAACATGTGAATATGTCCCCTAAGTCCCAAGTAAGTGAATTAACTAGGTACAAGACATATTCACACCAAGAACTGGAACAAGTACATGTGAGACTGATGTCCATATTAAGACAATAGAGTCACATCTAATAAGGAAGTAATTTTAAGGGGGAATGCTTAACATTAGTTGATCTAAGTATTTAAATGCACCAATATACGCTATTATTGAGCTACACATACTTATTAATCCTTCAATGAATTGCACAAAGTCATATATAAACAAATGATTATCTATCACAAGTAGTGTGGCAAATTCAAATTTTTGTCATATTCATCAAAGATTGTTTACATTCACAACAAAAAATGTGTTGATGAAATATCTTGTGAGACTAATATATTTCTAAACCAATTCACACATTCATGGGAAAATAATAGTAAATAATAACCTCACAATATTGTCTATACTAATTTGATACTATCTTTTCCTTCCTATAGTTGAACTAAGAACCAAATCTCTTTGTAGTGCATTATCGAAGTTATTATTTTTCTCTGCATGGGATCAAGTAATGTCTAATTATAGAAATAAGGACCAAACTCAATAATAACCCTCAATAATGCGAAACCATAAATTGTGGCACTATAGTAGTGCCAAATCCATGGCCAAGGATGAATCTTATTCAAAATGGGTGTCTTAGATTAAAATATAAGTTAGGCATTGATTCTTGGTAGGTAAGTGACCCTATACATTGATGGTGGTAGCTAGGATTAAATCTCACCATTAATACAAGTAAGTGGACCAAAAGTGTAGTGTTATTTTGTTTGGTGCTCAAAACGCTTTTGAAATTCCTTTGAAACAACATGAGTTTCCTTTGTATGTATACAAACTTATCACAAGGTTTTGTGTGCATTATATGATGCTCTAAGTGATTTTCAACATTATGGAGAAGGTCTAAAACTCTAAATAGATCATTAATGAATGCTACATGCCATTTCCTCTAGCCCCTTCAACCTTTCCACACTCTCTCATTAATCTTATATTTTGGAACATGGGGGAGGTTGTAGAACCATAGGAAATCCTCAACTACCATAACATCATCACTTATTTCTCTTTTTCGCATTGACACTTGGTGTCGATGAACAAACCAATGCTAGCAATTTAATAGGTGGTTACAAAACCACCTCATTCCTCTAAGCCTCTTCCTCATAAAATATGTTTTCTTAATTTATCCCTTTGTTAAAGGTTAGTCAGGTTCTTAGAACTCCATTGGCTCTCGCCTATGGTTATAGAACCACTTATAAAATTTTATGCACAAGCCTTTGACCCACTCCACCTACATTCCATAAATTTATATAAATTTTGTTGAGCTCCGACAAGGTTGTGGAAACCATGTTGGGAGTTGACAAGGTTGTGAAAACCGTGTTGAGAATTGATATAGGTTTCAAAACCACTTCAATTTGTGAAAAACCACAGTAAAATTGTCTTCTTTTATAATAAAAAGGTTCCAAAAACCTGATTAGGATTTGAAAAGGTTTTGAAAACCATGTTGAGAGTCGACACAAGTTTTTGAACCAGCTCCAATGATCAACAAAAAGACTTAGCAAATTTTTTTATAAAAAGGAGATTAGAAAAACAACATCAATCCTCAAAAAGGTTATGAAGATATTTTCAACTCCCGTTAGAGGTTTTAGAACCTCCATAAAGTATTGACACTCAAAACTTAGAACTTTTTCCTAAACAAAGAAGAAGTTCCAAACCAATACCAAAGGTAGAAGGGAAAAATGCTAAGAAAACCATCCCACGACACAAAGTTAAAGAACAACAGGGCTCAAAAAGCATCCAATAAAAACTATAGAAATTTTAGGTCACTAACACCATGACATCAATTATGTTAATAAATTAGTTTCACATTTAAGCATAAATATAATTTGTAAATACTTCACAATTAAAGTGGAATCCAATAAAATACAAATATAAATAATTTATAAAAATAAACACACATAATGAGAACACAAATATTGTTGGTTTATTCATAACATGTGGATCTAGATTGAGCCTTGATTTGAATCCTAATATCATAAAATCACAAGATACATCCCACAACTCAACTAAGTGAAATGAGGGATTTACACAATATATATCTCAAAACCCACTATCCTTAAATAACCATAGTTGGGAAGAATATTTTGTTCCTGTACATTTAATAAAATGTAAGGCATACATACTTTATATAAGAAAGTTGAAACATATCATAAAATCCTAGTATGATATAACATATATAAAATAATAAATATATTGTATCAAATAGAAAAAATGGCTACCTAGAGCAACAGTCAAAATTCAAAAAATGGCGAACATGGTCGGTATCATAGGGACCCTCAAGGTCACTGCAGAGGTTTGCAGGCTATATAAAGACTAGACACTGCCAGATTACGTCCTCTAGACAAGCATGGCTCTTTTCTATGAACAAAAACATGGTCGGAAAGGCTTCCTCATGGGGCAATAGAAGGAAAAAATCTAAAGCAAATGGTTAGAATTAGAGTTTTTGAGGCACCCAAGAGAATTTTCGAGGCCCACTCAAGACAACTAGGTAGAATATTGTTACAACTGGAGCCCATCATAGACCCTTCTACCGTTCTCCAAATAGTATCCCACCAAGGTCGACCCTACACTACCATGATCATGTCTTAGAAAGAGGTCCCAATCATCAGTATTCTCGAGGTCTCCAACATCTACGAGGCCCACAACCTCGAGATCACCAGAAGAACGTCAAACTAGAAGGTTTTTTGGGACATAGAAAGTTGTTTCATCCCTAGAAAAAACTTAACCGAGAAAAACAAGAATTCTTTGACATCTATGAGCCAGAGGAAGATGAACAAGGGAAACGACGAAAACACTCTTCCACAAAGTCATTATGGACAAATATTGTGTCTGGGTTGAAAATCCCTCTAATCCACACAAACTTAATCTATGCCAAGTTTGCACTACCAGACTACTTATATTTTGTAGATGGGGCGCCCTTCAATCCAAAGCCCCGATTACACAGGTCTCTCAAAAATGCAAGTTTGGCAAGGGGGGGTATATCCTTGGAACAAAAGTTGGGCAGTAAAATAGACTGCAAAAAAGTCTAGAAGAAGGAGGGAACCAACAAAATGCAAGAAGCCTAGTAGACGGAGCCTACCCTCACTGAATAGAATCTACAACAACACCCCTTGACACAACAAAAGGCCAAGAAGAAGGGAGTCTTCTCCATCACACTCTCTGAAGATTATCTAGACCTGCAAGTTCAGGACCTCTGACAAACGACCCTAATATGTAAGTTATTGAAATACACCCCTGACTTGCAACTTTTAAAAGAATGGGTATATGAGCTATGGGAGGGCACTAATCAAGTTTTCTACAGAGATCATGGTTCTGGGTTTTTGGTAGTTCTCTTCTCTGAAAAAATACATAGAGATAATATTTTCAAAGTTAAATCATGATTTTTACAAGGGGCAGGTTTATATATGCAATATTGGGTCCCAAAATTTAACTCATTACAAGCCCCCACAAGATATGTTCCCTTTTGGATTCAAATACCTTCGCTACCCTTAGAATATAGGGAAATTGAAATCATTGAGATTTTCGCTAATTAAATGGGGATCTTCTTCAAACATGACAAAGTTTCTTTACAAACCTTGGCTGCATTGCAAGGGTTTGTGTCGTGCTAGGCATGGATATTGAGCTCCCAAAAGAATTGCTCATCAATTCCAAATATGGAGTATGGAGATATAATATATTCACTAAAACACAAGAAAAAAATTGCTCCAAATGCCACAAATTAGACCATATAGAAGGATTGCAAGGAGGATAAAAAAAACAGGAAAAGCTACCAAAGGATATAAATGTTAAGCCCCCCTTGGATTTAACAAAGAAGGGAAAGGAAAACAAATCAATGGAATTATGTACCTCCTTTTCTCAAAAAGAAGAAAATATGTATCCAAAGATATCACTCACAAAGGGAATTGTTATCCTTTCTAGCCCAGCCAGGAGCACCCCTCATTTAAAACTAAATTTGTCATCCCCAAGCAATACGACAATCCTTATCCAGAATAGAGAAAGAAATCTGGTACGATCCCCTCTTTACATGACCAACAAAATTTCTGTTAGCCTATCTCAATTTGAAGAGATTGTAAAGTCCCTCATTTTTGATAAGGATATGAAGGGGGTGGTAGTTGAACAAACAAAAGAGGCAAAGGAAATACGTGAATTTATATCCTCCACACCATAGCCAAATGAGGAATTGCAGATACCATCCTCGCAATAAACTTGCTTGGGGATCCCAAAAGAAGGGAACCTAGACATTCCAAACTTTTCTAACCTATTCCAAGTAGGGAAGTTGGAAGAATTGGCAAAAAATATCTTAACATTAGTAGGATTTGGGATCATTAATAAAATAGTAGAAGAAGAGAATATAGAGGAATATGAATTTGACTATTCTAAAACCTTATCCATTTCCCAGACCCCCAGCTCATAGCCAACAAAAAAGTAGACCCCAAGAAAAAGGGGTAGAAAGTCTCATGTTGTGAAACTCCAGGAAGAAATTGAAGTAGGGCTCCAAGCAGCTCTCGATGGTATTGCAAAAGTGGTCCCCCCTAAGGGGCCAAGACTGACGAGAGCGTGTTGCTCTCCACGAGCACAATGAAAATAATTTCATGGAATGTTAGAGGCATCAATGCCTCTAACAAAAAATCCCAGATCAAGAACCAATTAGAAGCTTGTGGGGTAGATCTAATCATCCTATAGGAAACAAAGCTCTCTGATAACATGTTTGAGGGAACAATAAGAAAGTGGAAGAAATGGTCCTCTATTCACATGCTAGCTCAAGGAGCCTCAAGTAGTTTAGCCACACTATGGGACCGTAAGACCATAAAAATTGAAAGCATAGCTAATGACAAAAGTTGGCAGTTAATGAAAATAACTCACTTTGAGTTAAAATTTTGGTTGGTGAATGTGTATGGCCCTTCACCAACAAAAACTAAGAAGATGCTGTGGGACAACTTAAATCAAGTCCTGGATCAAATAGGAGTGGAGAGTGCATTGATAGCAGGTGATTTTAATGCCATAACCTCTCCACAAGAAAAGAAGGGTGGCATACTACTCCCCATGGAGTCATGGAAGACTTTGCAACCTTTATCTAGGATAATACACTCCAATACATTGTACCGGCTAATGGGAAGTTCACTTGGATCAATAGGAGGAAGAAATTTCTTTAGATTGCAGAGAGATTGGACAAATTTCTAGCCTCTTTCAATCAAGCATTTAAAGATTATTCTTTACTATCTAAGATTCTTTCACTAACAGGTTCAAACCACTATGCTATCTCACTCAACATATTAACACAAAAGTGAATTCTTCACATAAATCATCCTTAAAATTTGAGAGTATGTGGTTGAGACATCCACAATTCCTGATACAACTACAACAATGGTGGAAAAATGCCCCATTCATACAAGGCTCCAGGATGTATCGCTATGCAAAAAACTCCAGTATGCAAAGCAAAAAATCAAGTCCTGGAATATCAATGTGTTTAGAAATATCTTTGCTCAGAAAGAGGAAGTATACAAATAGTTATCCAAAGTAAACGATTACATTATTTCACATGGCCTAGATGCACCAACTTATGAGCAACAAAAAAAGCTATAATAAGAATGGTCATAACTTCTTGCAAGAGAAGAAACTCATTGGTGAAAAAAATCTAGGGAACTTTGGTTAAAGGATGGGGTAAGAAATACAAAGTTCTTCCACATATCTACATAGATAAAAAGAGCCAAGAACTCAATCTTCACAATCCAGGACAATGTCATAGGTGAATGTCTCACAAAGGAGAATGATATACAGTCTGAAGGTTTCAAATTATTTGTAAATTTGTTAACTGCACCCGACCCAAAAGCATCTAATAGGGAGAAGGAAGAGCTATTGGAGGCTATTCCAAAGTTAGTACAATAGGAAGAGAATGAGAAATTGATGGAGCCTTTCACCCTATAAGAGATAAAAAAGTAGTTTTTTCCTTAGCACCAAATAAGGCCCTTAGACCAGATGGTTTAATGGCTCTATTTTATCAATTTTTTTTGGAATTTATAGGAATTGATCTCCTTCACGCCCTTGAGGAATCCCAAAAGATGGGTACTATGCTAAGACAGTTCAATCTTACACACATTGCAATCATACCTAAAGTGTCACTGCCCAAGAATTTCTTAGATTTTAGGCTAATTTCATTATGCAACACCATATACAAAATATGTACTAAAGCCATGTATCTTAGACTCCAAAAAATCATCCCTAAGATCATCTTAGAGGAACAAGGAGGCTTTGTCCTAGGGAGGGAAACAATAGAAGGAGCCTTGGTCACCCACAGGGTCCTACACTCCATAAAATCACGTAATCTGCCTGCTTTCATAATAAAACTGGACATGACAAAGGCCCATGACAAAGTGGATTGGGAGTTCCTAGTCCAAGTATTAAAAAAATTTGGATTTGGGCACAAATGGTGTAAATGGGTACTTTCTTGTTTATCAACATTGAAGTTCTCAGTTATCATTAATGGGTCACCTATGGGTTTCTTCAATTCTACTCAGGGAGTTAGGCAGGGTGACCCCTTATCACCCTTCTTATTTATCATTTTCGCATAAGCACTAAGTCGATCCATTCACAAAGCCAAAACTCAAGGCACTTTGAAAGGTATATCTTTTCCATTAACAAACATAATAGTTTCTCACTCCCTATTTGCAGATGATACCCTCTTGTTTGGGAAAGCCTCCTTGCAAGAAGATAAACAATTCAAGACCATTTTAGATAAATATTCTTTAGCATCTGGTCAAAATATTAATGCAACAAAATCAAAGATTTATACTTTCAACTCAAAGACAGTGTTGAAAAGGCACATTATAAAGCACCTTGGGTTTCAACCAACAAAACTACCTTGTTCCTACCTAGGTATACCATTCTTCTTGGGAACAAACAAGGTATCATACTAGAACAAAGTCATTCACAACATCCAAACCAATATTTCTTCATGGAAAGGTCGCTGGTTATCTCTCTTAGGGAGAATATTAATGATCAAATTAGTTCTATCAACAATCCCTAACTATTACATGGCAATATTGAAAGTCCCCAAGTCAGTGATATCAGAAATAAAAAAAATTAATAAGAGGTTTCCTATGGAAAGGAAACATGGAAAACAAGAGGAAAATACCATTGGTAGCAGTGGACAAAA
The DNA here is from genome assembly GCA_007258455.2 of Sequoia sempervirens. Lineage (NCBI taxonomy): Eukaryota > Viridiplantae > Streptophyta > Pinopsida > Cupressales > Cupressaceae > Sequoia > Sequoia sempervirens. Next base: position 310,009,391 of record VDFB02105785.1, on the reverse strand, counting down.
TTTGCACAAATAAGTATAAAGGTGGGACAAGGATCCATAATTTGTCTGCTAGGAATCAGTCCCTAGGGGAAAAGCTAGTATGGAACATGTACTCCAAACCCCACTCAAAATGGTGAAGAATAATACGGGAAAAATACTTGGACACTGATTCACCCAATAGGATATTCACCATCTCAGATCCCCTAATGGGATCCATAATGTGGAACTTCTTAATAAAATGTAGAAAAGTGATTACCCCATATTTAACATGGGAAATAAACAGGGGTGAAGAAGACCTATTCTAGGAAGACTCATGTAATGGCTTCTCCCCTTTGGAGGTATCACCAAATTTGCAAATAGCACAAGTTCTTCATAGCTACTGGGTCAGCAAAATGAAGGACTACTTTGGGAAGGTGGATGAAACAACAGGTAAAGTCACATGGAAAGACTTCACTATGCTGCCAATACCTTTTGATCAAAGACTTACATTAGGGAAGCTCTTACATGAAAGAATAATAGACAAATCACACAACCTAGATAAATTGATATGACCCCCCTCAAAAATAGGAGAATAACAAGTAAGTCAGGGTTATAAGGTGGCCTCATACAATAGGGTAAACCTACAATCACAAAGAACCTTCTCCTTTTGCTGGAATGCAATGAACCTTCCAAAAGTAGGTTGTTTTTCTTGACTTGCACTGAAAATCAGAATTCTAACTAGTGATAAACTATCAAAATTGGGAATATCTGCCCCCTTTCAATGTGTGCTATTCCAGTAAGCATTGGAAGATGTTAACCACTTGTTTATACAATGAAAAATTTCCCAACAATGTTGGTTCTTCATCCAAAAGAAGCTGAGTTGGTACTCCCCTTTACAATATTCACTTTGGGCAGTGTTTACTAGTTGGCTAGTACTATACAAGAACTCACTATTTTCTTGCATTTGGAGAGTTATATCGACAATTGTGATTTGGTGTATCTAGCGGGAGAGAAACAAATGAATATTCAAAAAAAAAAAATAACAAGAGAAAATTAGGTCATAAGGTCCATGGAAAACTCAATTGTAGAAGTTGTGAATGCATACGTCCTCAAAACCAAGACAATATCATCCATGTTCATAGATTGGGATGCAACCCTATCTAAACTATGTAAGTTGTTATCATTACCATTTAAAGGTAGTATCCAACAACCACATAAGAAGAACATTGATAGAAATATAATCTCATGGACACCCCCAACACGAGATTTTAATAAACTAAACTTTGACGGAGCCTCTAAAGGAAACCCGAGCAAATCAAGATCCAGGATAATTATTAGGAATTGGAAGGGTCATTTGATAGGCGCTCAATCAATCAAACTACCTCAAGGAACAAACAATATGGCAGAGGTGTAGGGCCTACTCTTTGGGCTAAAAATGGCAATCGACCTAAAAATACCAAAACTTCAAGTATAAGGAGATTCCCTACTAATCATAAATACAACCAAAGAAAGAAGAATGCAGAATTGAAAGTTGCATTACATCCTTCAATAGGTATGGGTTCTCCTTGCTAAAATTAAAAACATTCATATTATGCACACCTATAGGGAAGGCAATAAATTAGTTGACCTCTTTGCTAATATGGCCTGTGAACAAAATGAGGAAATAGCCACTTTCGACAATGAAAAATTTAATAATAATGTACAATTGAAGGAGCTCCTAGTGGACAAACATCTTGTATTTTAAAAGAGGGGTTATCATCTAATTATTGTACTTCTAGTATGTAGCAAGGATGATCACATTCACACATAATGGAGGCTCTCAAATGTATTTTCATCGAAGGAGGTACCAAGGTGATAGTTGGCATAAGTAATCTCACGTGCCAAAAATTAATGCAAACTACAGGCAGATTTCCTAGAAACTTGTTCTACCAAGCCGAGTTAGCATTTGATCACCCTCAACAAAGTGTTCTAGCACCCTTAGACCCATCCAAACTCATCCATTTAAGCAATGTTCCATCCTATTTTTCTCCTAACGTGTCTCTTCCAGGTACCAAAGACACATCATGATAAAGAGCGAGCCCAGAGGAAATATACCCCGCACACTTGACCCTAATTTCCACACGAGCCTGTGAAATTGTTTAACGTTGGCATAATTAATAGCACACAAGGATGTGACAAGGGTTTCCATCACTTGACACCTAGTGCACAACCATTTTCCATCTTTGCTAGCTCAAGATTAAAATGCCTCCCACGCTATTTCATTTCACAATTCCATAATTTTCTATCAACTCTGGCCAAATTGGGGGTAGTGTGGAGAACAACGTGCAAGAAAAATTGTGTTTAGTTTGCAAAACAGAGGAAGGCAGGAAGGAAAGATGGAGTACAAGCACTGGAACCTTTGAGTACCCATGAAAGTGCAGGCATGCGAAAGGCCATTCGAAGGGTTCCTATCGCATGAATACCTAGATGTTATTGTTGACTTGGATTATTCAAGAGTGGAGGACTGCATTCACATGGTTCTAGGAATAGAAATAACTATCCCACCAGCACAAAGAGCCATGCTTCCCTCGCAAGTTCTCTCCATATTTTTCTCAAATCTGTATGACTTGCTTCAATCACTCAGTGATCTGGAAGAAATCACAAAAAAAATTGTGAAGGAGATTTTCTACAAAGGAAAAGGGTTTTTTGGTGGATTATTCCCAAGGAAGTACTTGGAATGATGCCAAGGGTTTGCCAAAATTTATACGGTCATCAAACAGGCATTTAAACACAAATGTGACCACATTCTTCTCCGTGTTATGCGCCAAAATGCCAACTGTCTCTACACAAGTATGGACATGAACATAAAAGAAAAATATTATGCAATAGCCTTCCTCAGAGCACACTCACACCACCCTCCAGTCCGTGGTTTTCAAGGAATTTTTTTTCAGGTGAATGGGTTTCTTCTGACAGTTCTAGACCTGAATGTATCTAGAGTACAAGCTGACACAAAGGTGGCAACAATAGGGGAGTTTGAGGAAGGCTAGGGTGAAAACCCCATTGGCATCGAGCGAATGAAGGAGTAAATAATGGTATGTGTTCACAATTTTTTCTTTTTTTCCATTCAATATCTCTACTCCCATAACATCGTTGTGTCAAGATCATATGATATGCATCTTGATAGTTGCTACGTATGTCAGGTGATATGAGTTTTTTGATAGAAACCAATCCCCAATACAAAGCAATGTATGTCAACTGAACTGGGTGGGGGATACAAGTTTTTTTGATAAAAACTAGTCCCAAATGCAAATGTAATGCATATGTAAATTGGACTAGGTGGGAAATATCTTCTTGGGAAATGTCTTGGTATAACAGAAGTTAAAATGTAAAATGCATTGATCTAGCTTGCCTCAGCCATACACATTTTTATTGGCAAGCAATAGGCTTCAATTTTGTTCTATTCGTCAAACTGTCAACCTTGAAAAAGGCAGTAATACTTTGTAATATCCCTTTAAAAATCAATATAATCTATATAGGCTCTATGCCTTTTATAAAAAAAAATCCATCCTACAACTAGATGATCCAAAAAATAAGAGCAAATTTTTATAATCATTGAAGACATTATGTGAACTAAATAATCATAATGACATATAATAGGTATTGTGAAAACAACGATGTTGAAATACTAAAATAGTCCAATATATACAAATCCACATATGTGAATCCAAGAATATAATATCATGACATACACATTCCATAATATAGTTAAATCATAGATTCTAGCATAGAACTTTATTGATAATGTACATCAATGGTAATATAAAACTCCACATATAGTGATAAAACACATCAATTCATAGCATAAATACCCAAAGTGCACAATTAAAACACATCAATAACAATATAAATCATCACTAAAAGGTTTAGAACAAAGGATACAAGCATATACTAGTGGGAATTACACATAGGAGTAGTACTCATGCAAGAGGAAGACCCCTAGCATTTGAGATTCACCAACTCAAAGGTAATAATTTGTTGAATCTTGTTTATGAGAAGGAAATGATAGCTATCATACATGTAGTCAAATAATGGAGACCATATTGAATAGTAAGACACTTTAAGGTAAAGAAAAATCATGATAGTCACAAATGCTTCTTGGAACAAAGCTTGGCATTTGAAGAGCAACAAAAATGGATCATGATGATGTTGGGATATGATTTTGAAATCATATAGAAGAAAAGAAAGGTTAATACTGTGGTTGATACTATATCTAGGAAGGTTTAACTCAAAGAGTCACTATTTCATGTCATTTCCATATTGTAGGAAGGTTGGGTGGATGGAACATGAGAAGAGTTGGAGAGGGAGATGGATACTCTAACACTCATTCAAAAAATCCAACAAGATTCGAGTATTTTAGAAAAAAAATGTATGGAAAGGAGATGCAATATGGTACAAAGACAAGTTGTACTTGTGTAAAAACTCAACCCTTAAGCTTAATGTTTTTATAAAGCTCTACGATTCTCTAGTAGGTAGATATTAAAGCTTCTTGAAGGCTTATCATAGAATCAAGCAATATTTATTTTTGGCATGGGCTCAATGGGGTTCTCTAGAAATTTATGGAAGAATGCATAAAATTTTAAAAAAGTAAATGGGAAGAAATTACAAGTATTATACAACCCTTATCTACTTGAAGCTAGAGGTGGGAGGAGTTATCTATGGATTTCATCACTAGGTTTCCTAGGTTTGAAGGAAAACATGTGATCATAATGGTTGTGTATCAAATCACCAAATATGCATATTTTTGTGCTTTGATAGGCCCATTTATAGAAAGTAATATAGAAACAAAATTTATTGACTTCATTTTAAAGTTACATGGGACTCCCAAAATCATTAATTGATTGTGATCCTATTATATAAAATAAATTTTTGTATTGACAAATTATCCTATTTGGGAAATTAGCTTGCTCATAACTCATCAAACATCCCAAATCAAGTCAATAGATTTATGTTTTCAACAAGTTATTGGAAGGATATCTCTAATTTTTTATATAAATAAAGAAGAGAAGTGGATGCAATGGTTTCCACTACTAGAATAGTGGTAGATTTTTTTTTGTAAACTTCATCCAAAATGTCTCCATTTTTGGAACTATATGGGTACCAACCGCCATCTATCACCTCTTCATTGGAGGCACACCCAAATATTAGAAAAGTTGAAGAACACATTCAACACTTGTATGAGGTACTCTCTAGTCTTGGGGAGAACTTAGAAATGACATAGACTATAATGAAGAAACAATTTGATCAATGCTGAAGAAATTTTAAGGTAGGAGATTAGGTATGTGTGTGATTACATCCATATAATTATATTTCACTAAAATAATATAAGAATGATAATAAGTTTCCAGCCAAGTATTATGGAATTTTTTATGTTTTGTAAAATTATGATAGTTAGCATACAAGTTAGAGTCACCTAAATAAAAACACATCATGTATTTCATGTTTCCTACCTAAAGAGTGTCAACCAAAATAGAGTTGTGAGAGCTTGATGATGAGGATAGAGTTATTTTGGAACATTAGGGAATAATTAAAATACACACTAAGATGTTATGGTCAAGGATGATTATAGAGTATTTGATCAAGTGGAAGAATTATCTTGTTAAAGACGTTGCATGGGAAAATGGAGACTTCTTTTAAAAATATCCATAGTTAGTCCTGCTACCGATTTTTTGCCTCGGCTCAATTGGTGGAGCCGGCTGAATGTTATTTGTCATTGAGTGGAATTGCACTTAAGTTCAAATGCTATTTCACATTACTCATTGAGTAGCAGTTATACATTTTAAAGGAGAAATAGAGTTTTCAGAATGCCGTTCAAATATTTCTGAATTAAAAGAAATACAGAATTGAATAAATGAGCAAAATAGCATTTGAAATGCTTTCATTTATTTCATAGAAAAACTCATATTTTACAGGGCTTCATTTGATTTCAACAATCAGAATGATATTACAACATTGCATGTAAATGCATTTTCTTTTCAAACGAAAAGCAAGAATTGAAATCAAAGATCCACACAAGCTATGGATGTGACTGTCATAGTGCGTAACTAATAGCACACTATACTACTGAAGATGCAGAAAATAAAACATATAAGTAAACAACATAATCATCATTGCCTGTTTTGCCCGATGGTTGACGATGAATGGTGCACCGTTGTCTTCTCGTGCTCCGTCGACCTAAAAGAGAAAAAGAAGGGGTGTCAATGGCTCTGATTATGATGTAACCTATATGAGGCACCCACAATAGTATAGCCTACTATCAACCATGCATTGAAACAATCAATCAAGTGCGGAAGAAATGAGCTGAAGGATAAATAACAATATCATGATCATCAAGTTCTATTTTTTATGCTAACATTGTTTGTTTCTTTGTGTAGGTATAGGTAAAATCACAAAGCTGAACACTATTCGAAAACCAAGCATGTGGAGAAAAATGGGCTCCCACAAGGGTAGAGCTCGACATGCTGCCCTATTCATTAATGGGCTGATTTCAAGATACATCATCATGTTCATGAAGTGAAATGAAATACAACTAAAAGAGTGAAAATAGATTTATCCATCGAGCAACTAAACCAACTGTGCATTCATAACAATCAGGTTTGTTTTCTGAAGGCTACAGGTGAACAGTGAGTTTAATTCACTAAATGAATTCAACTGAGTACATTTACATCAGATATTGCTGAGTTAGTTCATGTTTTGTGTTATCTTGCTGATCATAATCATATATGTCATGCAAGTTTCAGTTCATTAATTCATTCTTTTCACAGTCAAGGATAGTGAACATGCATACATTATACCTTAATGAAGAGTTTTGTTTTGATTTTCATCATGAAAGAGAGCAGATTTTGAAAGCAGTTTGATAAGTGGAACATAAAAATGCATGAAGAGTACCATGTTGCTCAGGAGTACAAAAGACAGACAGTGCATTCGAGTGTTAAATGAATAATTAGTTCCAGCTGACTAATAAATTAGTGCAGCATTAGTGAATGCAAAATGAAATGATCATTTCAGAGAGGAAAGAACCAGCCTAATAAGGGTGTTTCAAAGGGTGTTAATCATGCATGGAAGAGGTCAGGTAAGGGGTTGTCCATAACAGTGTGGCAATGTTTCAATTTAAAATCTTTGCATAAAGTCCAAGAGCAGAAGGTAAGGGTTCGCTATGTTAGAATTGAGGAATCCAAAGGAAAATGTGTATTCACAATTATCTTCAGTGAGTTACAGGTGTTATACAAAGTACACATGAATAGAGTTGTCAAAGTCAGGTATGAGGGAGTCATTTCCAGAGTAAGCAAGTTTATAAAAGCATGAGAGTTCAAACATGGCATGTCAATGATGCTTGAAGTATGGGGGCACAAGAGGAATCCTTTAATTGCAGATATGTGGAGACTCTAAGTAATAGGAACTTGAAAGGATATCAAGTTTTCAACGCCATACAAGCAAGATGTATTCAAAATGCTACATGCTCAGAAGAGGGTTTTATTAAAACAAAATTTTTGCAATATTTCTATGAAGAAAGTTGAGGAGAGTAGAATGTCTTGAGAGGAGGGTTCAGATTTCGTTTTTCATACTGTTTTATTGTTTTCTCATATACCCAAGTGTTTTCAGATTCACAGGTGGAGGTCACTGTTTTTCAGAAATATATGGAGCTCTAAATCAATGCAATATTTCACAAGAATATCAAAGTAAGCATCAATTGTTTTGGGTCGAGCCCATAAACTGAATTAAGGGGAAATGCATAGATTTTGTTACTCTTACATGAGCTTTTAGTTCTAAAAGTAAACAAAGACAAACAACAAGTACCCACGTTTGGGGTTTCCAATAGACACACAGATTTTCACTATTTTCAGCCATCCATGATACCCATATTTGGGTTACATTTAAAGTACAAAAAATGCAATAATCACGATAACCCATGTGAAGTTTTTGTATGAGACAGCAGTAGAATGCAAAAATGTGAATTTCCTGTGTTGAGCCAAGTTTCAGAATGGAGGAAATACATTTTTATTCAGAAATTGCAAATACCCATATCAGATTTTTGCGTTTCAAAATACAAATGATTGAAATAGCATTTCAAATGATCAATAAGAATATCGTATGCTCGTGGCCTATCATATTTTCCAGCTTGTAGGCCTCATGAGAAATGAAAGCAAACATAAATGAGGGCTTACCATTGTTTCCTGGAGTAACAGCCAGAACTTTGTGGAGTTTCAAAATCAAGCCAAGTGCCTAGTTCGAGCTATACATAGTGGCTAGTGAAGATAAAGAATACAGGGATAACAAATATAAGTTTAGAAGGTATACAAATACATTTCAGGTTGTGTTAGCCGCGACCACAAGAGCAGAAAGTTCAAAGGTAAAGCCACAAAAGCTACAGACCAAAATAGCTTACCCTGTGCACTGTAGAAACAATAGATCCCGCCAACGAAATGCACTCATGGAGCTTTTTGATGAGGATTCGAGCTCGTGCATATCAGCCAGGAGGTAGTCACAGAAAATGGAAGAGAAATCAAAAGGCAAGTTCATACAGGCCGCAGCCATAGTATTTTTCTGGCTTTAAAATGAAGTAAAAGAACTTCAATACTTCAAAATCAGACTTACCCATTGTAGTTTCAACTGTCATAAGGCAGAAAATGAAGTCTCTCAAAGCATACGAAGTCAAGTTCAATTCAATCATGGCGGCATTCCTTTCAGCTAGAGTCCAAGTTCTTCAAAATGATAAGTGTGAGATGATCATTTTAGGGTTTGACCCTATTTTGTTCATGCCCTAATGTAAGCTGACATTATAATTTCCTTTTGAATTTTCACCTTTTGACAGAAGCACATGGGAATTTCGAATTAGGTTAAGCTTTGTTTTGGAGATTATTAAAGTCTGAAGTCAATGTTTTAAAGGCCGAAATTTATATGCCTAAGTCAAGCTTAGAGGGGTGATGAGTTATTCTCCTAGGGTCTAGGCTTATTTGTTATTGAAAGGAGGACTTAAGGAGAATGGTTATTGAAAGTTCTTTTGAAGAGAATGAAGGATGCCTTATTTGTTTTTATTGTTTGGAGGAAAATCAATTAAAGATTATCAATTAAGGGTGAATAGTGGATGCTTTATCACTTAGGGTTTGCTTTCTCATTCATAGGTTAATGATCCATTTAGGGTTTTATGTTTAGTTGATTTTAGAGAAATCAATGAGAATTGAAGTTATGAGAGAAGATAATGATGTGTTATATTTTTATGATTTTTGAGAAAAAATCAAAATTATTGTAATGGAGAGATAAGGAGCCTTTCTTTTTTGCAAAATATTTTTAATCTTTAATTGCAAAAATAGACAAATTGTGCAAATCTGCAATCCTATAAAGCAGAATCATAAAACAATCTTTTATAAATTGTTTGTGATTTCTTGCTATTTTTAGCAGATTTTTGTTGACTTTTCCTGTTGGTCGGATTTGAGACCTATCTTGGAGAGATAAGATGTTTTTTGAGCTTTTAAAGCAAGATTAGCCTATTTTTAGAGGCTTGACAGTGTGATCATAAAAGCAGGGTGCTTTTTTCTGCTTTTAGGCAGTTTTTGAGACAGTTTGAAGCCTTTTTCCTTGAGCTTTTTCTTGAGCTCGGATTAGGGTTTTTGGAGAGTTATGTTTTAATAGACTTAGTCTTTCAGCTCTCCTACTCAGTCAGTTCAGATCAGAGTTTCTTGCTCATACACTTTTTTGAGTTGGTAAACCTTTTGGGTACTCAGTTTCAGATTCAGGCCAAGACTCTTCCAATTTTAATAGAACAACAGATTTCTCCTTATTTTCTGTCTCAGATTTTGTAATGGCAATTTGATGTATTTGTGTTTTCAAATCAGAATCCTTTTATGTCTTGCTGTTATAGGTTGTGTTGCAGAATTACATGTTTCAAGTTGCACGCTGTATTTGTTTTCTAGATCTTCATGCAAATCATTGATGGGATATGTGCCAATGAGATTGTGAGAATTACTGTAATAGAGAAGCTGTTATGAGTGGTTAAGTCTGAATTTTCATAAGTTTGGTGAATCATCTATTAGTCATAGGCTTTGTTTTCAGTCATATTTTATCATTTTCCTCAGAAGTTGTTTTAGAATATGATTTATCATTCGGAGAACCAGCTCACTCTGGAGATTCCTCCATCGCTCATATCACCCACATTTGAAGGAGGTTTCCATGTTTCAGTAGGTTGTTGGATATTGCATTCATCAGGGTGCAAATCTATTGACAACAAGTCCACATTAAGTATATTTTTTCTAAAGAGTGGGTATGATACACCCTTATCCAATTGATTGTATTGGGATATTTATAGTTAAATTAGGGCTAGCATAACCATTATTTAAGTTATATGATCATATTTTATAGTCTCATATAGGTGGTTAGATATTCCTAGTATCATCCATGGCATAAGTGGTATATTTAAGAGGTTGTTAGTTTGATATCATAATATTGTGAATAATATTTTATTAAAGAATTTTGGAGGATTATCCCCTCAAAATGGCTTATTATTATCAAGTATTTGTATCTTATTTCATATTTTATTATTCTCTCATGCAAGTAGTATTACTACATTGTTCATGGAAGGTTTAAGGAAAAAGAGAAAGGAAAGGATAAGAAGAAGGAAAAAGGAAGATCCAATATCATGGGATATATAAGTCTCTTAATAAATCAAAAGTAATATTTTGGAACTATGGTAAGAATAGGCACATAAAAAATACTGCAAGGAGAAGAAAAAGAAAAGAAAAAGAGTGAATATGATGATGACTCAAATTACAAGAACTTTTAGAATGATTTTGGTGACATATTTTTTGTATCTTTGATCATGCATGCATGCATAATCAAATTTGAAACATATTTTCACATGAGTTCTCATCAAGATTAGTGTTCAAACTATGAGAGTTTTGATGATGGAAGATATATATAGGAAATAATTCTTACCTCAATATTGTTGGTTGTCGGAGAATCAAAATTAGATTCTTGGATGGAAAAATCAAAGGAATCTTAGGAATTTTGCATGTCTTGAGTTTGACATGGAACTTGTTGTATATTAGAAAGATGAATGATGTAGGTGTACAAGTGGTTTTTTCAAATAAAGTATGCTCAAATACTTGAGGATCTATGGTGCTTGTGAGGGGAGTCCAAATTGGTACTCTCTTCCAACTTGATGCTAGTACATACAATCAATGTGACAATTATTCTATCTCTATAGTGAAGATCTTATAAATCTATATCTTTGGCATCAAAATCTATAGCAAAGAGGTCTATTAAAACCCATTCTAGTGATCATGCAATTTGGATACCTTAGAATTTTATTACCTCATAGAGTAGGTTACCTACCAATAAGAATATTTATGGCATCAACACATGGGAGACATTGGTGAGAAATGCCTAAGGACCTTGAAAAATAAATATCTTGTAAAGGGGATCATTGATTATTCTCTCAACTTTAATTTTTGTGAGCATCATATTATGAAAGTAGAATCATGTTAATTTTACTAGAGCTATTATAATTTTGATGGAATTTTGGATGTAATATAATGAGTTTTTGGTATAGTAGTGGGAGGCCTAAATCATGTTATCAAATTTGAAAATAAGGAAATATCAATAAAAGACCCCATTCAATAACAAAATGATCATATTAATGTGAGCATGCACACAAAACATAAAAGTAAATCAAATTCAAATATTTTACCTCCACAAATGTCCCTAAACTTACTCCATTGTAGGTGATGAAATGCTATAAGTGATAGTATGTGGATTTCTCTTAGCTTAGCATAACCTTGATTCACACTGGATGCAAAGATGACTTGATTTCTCAAAATTTGTGGAGTTGAATGGCTCAATGAAGGGAGTTTTATAGCTTTTATAGACACCTAATCAACATTGTAGGATGCTTTAAAAGATAGATGGATGAGATGGAGTGAGAGATCATGATGAATGTGCATACAACATGTGTCAAGATGAAGGGCTAAGATGTAAAGTTAAGCGGTTGCATGTATGAGTGAAGTGAGAGTGAACTAATGTTGCTTTTTAGTCAACTTACTAAATTAGGAGATATAAAATATAAATATAATTAAATAAATTTATTTGATTCCAAGTGTAAGATGAAGATATATTTAAGAAATAAATAAAATATTATTTTTATTTATTTTTCGAAGAAATTAAAGATAGAAAAAGAAAATTAAATAATTTATTTAATTTTAGAGGAAATATAAGTTAATTATTTAATTATGGTGGATGAGGAGAATGCATGAATGTAATAAAATAATTAATAATTATTTAATTAATATGGATAGAAGAAATTAAGAGTCTAATTAAATAATTTAAAATCATTTAATTTGTGTGGACAAAGAATAATTAAATAATTAAAAACCATTGAATTAAAGTGGCCAGGAGAAAATGATAAATTAATTAAGTAATTAAAAATTATTAAATTAAAGTGACAAGAGGAAATGATAAATTAATTAAATAATAAAAACATTTAATTAATATTGATGATGAAAAGTGAGGAATTTATTAAATAACTAAAAATTATTTAATTAATGAGAATAATGTGTTAGCTTAATTATTTTATTAATAGTGATGAATAAATTGATAAGAAATGATGAGGAAGGGTGAATGTAAATTGAAAGAAATATATTAGTCATTTTTAGGTGTCTACCAACATATGTTCCTAAGATCACCTAAAATGAGGTCTTTTAAGGGGTTTTTTAGATATTAATGTGTCTTATACTAAACTAAATTAAGTTTTTTCTACAATAACACTTGACAATATGAGTCAAATTTGATATTTGGTTGTGATGCATGCACACATGCAATGCTAAATAGTAACACCCTAATACTAGTCTAGGAAGCATGAAACAACAAGGAAATGGGCACAAATCCACCTACAAAGATTGAGAACCACTAAGATCAAGATCAAGACTATTTTTTGAGATTCCAAACTAAGCTTCATCACTTTCTAAGATTGGGGCCTTTTGTAAGGATGGTACACCCAAAATTAAGGAAAAATTTGGGGTTGAGGAGAAGTCATTGAGGTTGTAGAAACACAATTTTTTTTAGATATATTCAAAACCTAATTTTGATAAAGCTCAACATGGAAAACTACTAATGGTAGGTTCATTTCCACTATGGCGCTCCCTTTGGGAACTCAGACAAACCACTATGCAGAAGCGACTGCAACCTATCATGGTTTAAAGTTGGCACAAGTGAAAGGTTACAAGAAAGTGTGGCTTGAGGGGGATTCTCTCAATATTATTAATAATCTAAAGAATTGTGCTGCCCCTTCATGGACTATTGAATCTTTGATTAAGGATGCTATTGATATTCTTAAATCCTTCAATGAGTATTATATTTCTCATATTTTGAGAGAAGGAAATGGATTAGCTGATGTTTTCATTAATCTAGGTGTAAGGGGTATTAGGGAATGGGGTGTGAATGACCCCCTCCCTATGGAGGTAATTGCTTGTATTAATTATGATTGCCAAAATTAACTGGGTTGATGATTTTTTAAGGCTCGGGGCATGCATGACTATCTTCATGTGCAGGTTATTATGTGGAGTGATGGTAAGCTAGATATGGATTGAGCTAATTATACCTTGGTTGATATCCATATGGAATGGAACTCTAGGTTCATTATTTTCCCTTGCCATAATTCCATTGTCACATGGATTGTGGGAATTATTTGCATCTCCTTCTCGAGGCTTCTCCTCATTGCTTTTAAGGTTCTCAAGCTTCTCGACTCTACAAATTCTGATGCCATGGGAGGTGATAGGAATCGTGTGGAGTCTTTCTCCTGCGATGTTGTCAAGAAGAAGTCGGAGGTGTGGTAGGTTTTAGAGAAAGGTGGGTTGAATCCGTATCTGGAAAGGCTGCATGGAAACAACCCGTAGACGACGACTTTGTTTGCTAAAGCATGGAACAACAGGGTTTTGAAGTTGGGCGGAACAAAATTTGATGTGAATGAGGATTTTATAGCCAATATCACTAGGTTGTCTACGGATGGCAAGAAAGTTTTCAAAGACAAGAAGGAATCAAAGGCAGGCATGCAAATATTTTTCAAAGGGAATGAAGCTCAAGACCTAAAGATGGCGAAGAGTGGTGGTTACCAGTGAAGCTCACTTAAGGTGCTATGGGGGGATGTGCCCGAGGAACTCATGAGGTATATTACCCTCGAAGGGCATTTCTCTGCGGTAAATGCTTACCATTTTGTTATGCTTAATCATTTTCACCATAAAAAGAGAATTTTTTTTCCTTATTATCTCTTGGCGTCTCTGGATTCTAGTTTGAAGGACCACAAAAGGAACCCCAAAAATCTGGTATTGCATGTGGCGCTCATTCTTTTAATCTCTGACTATGCTAAAGCTTTTGAGGTGTCTAAGCTGATTGCAACTCCTAAGGGTAAGCAATAGAAGCTGGTTGTGGAGTATGAAATAGTTTCAGAAGAGGAGCCAGTTAGCAAGAAAGGGAAAAAGAGGAAACTCATCTTGGAAGAGGAGTTGGGGTCTGAGGAGGATGTGGACTATGTGTTGAGTTCTCTTGCTTCCATGGAGATGGTCTCACAACCCCTTGAATTGGGTAAGTTTAAGAAAGGGGTGTTGAGCCCTAATAAGGGTTACGAGACTTGCAGTGAGGATATGGCTACTGAAATGCCGAGTAGATGCCTGAAGGAGAAGATTGAAATGGCTAGTGAGGTGTCTTCGTTACCCCCTATTTTGGGGACAAATCATAAGAAGGATCTAGAGGTGGGTAGTAACAAGAAATTGGTTGTTAGGTCTGCGAGCCAATTGCTTGAGATGCAAGCTGACTCTCCCCTCAAGATGGCTAGTGGGAAGGGTGCTGTGGATTCCCTAGTTGTGGATTTGGACTTGCAGAAGACAAGGAAGGTTTTTGCTGAGGAGATTGCAAACTCCATTCAACAAAAAAAAATGTCGGTTGCTATTGGTAAGGGTAAGGATGTCTCTGCTAGTCAAGACAAGGTAAGCTCCTCTTAGGAGGATGATGTTGTGGGTAAGGGTGTTTTTAACTTTGACCAGGATGACATTTTTGATGTTCTAGGAATTTCCAGAGAGGGTTCCATTATTTTTTTTTCAAATTGTTTAAATGGGTGTTCCATGAACTTAACATGACCAATGTTAAAGTTCGGGGTGCGATGAGTAAAGCTAGTGAATCTTCGGTTCAGAAATAGATTGATGAACTATTTGATTCTTTGAAAATTGTGGTGGATGAAATGCTGAAGATGAAGTAAACTCTTGAGGAAAGAATTCTCACCCTAGAGGACCAAATGGAGAGGATTTGTTAATTTGGAGAAGGGTGGGGAGGGGACTAAATATTTGGTTAAGTTTGAGTCTGTTGGCATTTCCTCTCCTTTTGATAGTGCCAAGAAACACAAGGAGATTTCTCTTGGTGAGGAGACTAGTGCTGGTGGTAGGCTTATGGAGGAAGAGGTTTCTGTTGATAAGGGTGGTGATAAGAATAATATTTTGATTAGTGAGGTGAATGTGGGTGGGCCTGGGGCTGGAATGCGAAACAAGACCAAGGTTCAGGTTGGGGCTCCTGTTAAAGATTTGTCTGAAGTCATGGATGATGGTCAGAAGGCTGTGGAAAGAAACATGGAGGTTTCTAATATCTTAAATAATATGTAGTGTTGTTGCTTGTGTCCCTCCTTTTTGGCTACTATTGAACTGATGGTGTGCTATGTTTGGGCTGATAAATGCTTTATGTAGTTATCTTTAGTTTCAACTGATCTTTTTTGTAAAGGGTTCTTGGCCCCTTCAAAACCTATTTTTTACCTCTAATAAAAACATGGAAAACTACTATGAAAATAAATAAAGCATGGAGTAAAATGATAAAAAATGTATTTAAATTTTTTAGATATATTATAAATCACATATATTAAAAATCACTTAAAATGTTGAGAGATAAACTTGGTTTCTACATTGGAACACCCTAAAACTAGCATAAAAAAACCTCTTAGAGCTTGCAAATTAAATTTCACTAAATTACAAAGTTGATAATTTATTTTGAGGAAGGGGTGCACCTAATACTAAGGAGAAGCCTTGTGGTGTGCCCAATATCAAGCATAACTATTTGGGTGTTCCCAACACTAAGGAGAACTCTTTGGGTGTTCCATCACTAAGGGGAATTCCTCTATCTTTGTTTTGTTTAACAGGTATATGAAACTTCTTATCTCTCTTCAAAGAACTTCTCTAATTTAACACTTCATTATATTCTTCTATAATTTTCCTCAATTTCACTTGTAAGTACATAGATTTCAATAGGAACTACTAAAAAATATAGTTAAAGGGGAGCTACCTTAGTCAACCCCTTGTAGGTTTTGAAACTTGGATCCATATGGCATAAAAAGATTAGTAAAATATTGGTAAATTGATTTATCAAACAAATTAAACATATTCTAAGCACAAACAATAAACCTATGTGTGTTAGCAAAAAGGTGATTTTATGGGAATAATTGGCTGAGTGTGACTTGGAAGATGACAAAAACTATGCAAGTGATAGGAAGACCTGGGAAGATGTCTAAGGCAGAAGAAGAAAATGTTAGTTTGGATGGAAATTAATGGGCTTTAAGAAAAATAAAAGGGACGAATTGAGACCTAATTTTTAAGGGTTGTAATCAATGTAAACTATAAATATATGACAATTAAATAATTTTCATAATAAATAGAACAAAACATCCACATAGATTAATTAAATTAATACCAAAATCATATATAGTCAATATTCCATATATTGTTGAATCAATGGGGTTTTTTAGACTGCACACTTGGTAAACTTTTTTCATGTGACTGGTGACACTGGTGCAACACGCCCTCTAGTATCAAGGGGATGGGGGGAGACTAGACTTCATGACCTCTTTCCTGTAATAGGTTGCTTTAGCCAATCGAGCTAGCCCCCTTGACCCATTGAATCAATGGTTTTCAATAATTTTCTGGAAATATATTTTGAGAGGCTACTATATGACACTTAGATGAATGGTTACAAGGCTAGGCCTTTTACAACAAGGGAGAACCACCAGAAGAACTAGTTTTTACACATAACCAAACCCACCTTCACAACATAAATAACTCAACCTGCCTCATTGGTGCAGTTCAAAATTCAATAGGCTTATCAGATGATTGAATTAAGCAACTCAATAACAATTCAATCTCAACAACTCATTTTATAAAATTTAAACAAATTTAATGACACCACCGTTCAAGATAATTCAACGAGTTCTATTTTCACTTTGCAACCTTTTGGATACAAACCATTACAATCAACAAGTTTTGAATAAGTTTTAATTTCCAAATTTTCAGTTCTTAGCTTTTTACACTCTACTCTCTTTTCTCTACATAATTTTGTTCCTTCCCGAGCTTCCAATTCCCCCTTCCATATTCAATTATTTTTTAAATTTTCCTTTGCAATTTTACTTCTTGTATCCCTCTATTTTTAGTACAGTCTCCTCTTTCTCTATTAAATCTACATTTGAATTAATTTATGTAGTATTTATTTTGATGCTAGAGTCTTTCCAAAGTCTATACAAGCCAATTTCCTGTGCTCTCATCCCCATTTTCTCTGTGCCTATATTCCCATTTCATTTCTTTTAAACTACCAATCTTGTTTGGCACGTCATCTCTTGGGAATGCTCTGTTTTCTTTGCAAATTAATTTAATCTCTCAAACTTCATGGCTCGACCCCCCTCTTCTTGCCAACTACAATCTTCTTTTCTTCTTTACTTGGCATATTTTTTCCTCCTTCCCAGCTGTGCACTATTCCTCTTTTTCTTCAAATTTCTCATCTTCTCCCTTGGTATACTCTTCACATTTTTCCCCAGTTTTCCCTTTTTTTTGTGTTAAAAATTAAATTTTTAAAACAAATGATATATATTAAAGAATAACCAATTTAAAATCTGCCAAATATATTTTCAAATAGGGCGCTATGGTGGGTATTTTAATCTCCAACAAGAAAACGTCAAACCTCAAATTTAAATTTGCCTTGTACTTAATTCAAACTCTATGATTTTAAGACTAAGAAAATTGAAAATAAGAATCAAAATATATATCTTATCAATTGAATTATGCTCTTCCATCTAGAACACCAACTCAAAATCAAATTGCACTTCAAAATTGGAATAAAAAAATTCAAACAACACAATGAACTAAAATATTATTTTTATTGATATAGATTGTCAATTCGCCTAGATGCTCCTGCATCAGACATGCGGGGTAGGAAATTTGTTAGCTTGGACTCACAAAATAGATTTTTTTTTTTTAATTTTCCAACATTTCACTTATACATTCCCCTTCTTCCTCCACTAAATTTTTTCGACCAAATGCTCTCTCACCATTATACTTGCATACATATCCCTACCAATATCATGGGAATCAAACATACCCAACACCTCCTCATCAATACTTAACACTTCTTTTTCAAAATCAACACATTATTGCACGATGAGTTTCAGCTCTTCAAAGCTTTGTTCCTCGTTTTTCTTCAAATTGAATTGATGCAAGTCATCATTTATTTCACAATTATAAGACTTACGAAAACTAAAACTTATCTCATCTTTCTTGACTGTTGAAAATTTTCTCCCTTCACTTTCAGCTACAACTTCAAGGTTACTCCCTTTCATTCCTTCAAACTAAAATTTATCTCATCTTTCTTGACTGCTGAAAAATTTTCTCCCTTCGCTTTCAGCTACAACTTCAAGGTTACTCCATTTCATTCCTTGAAAAAGACATGTTTCAGCTTCAAACTTTGTCTTTTCTTCCTTTTTATCCTCTTCCTTTATTGTCACAACTGTTGCAAGTTTCAGAAATTTTACAAAACATGTTTTCTCTTCTTCCAAGTTCTTCAAAGAGTGCTTCCTAAAAACAAAACAAACATTGGAGCCGCTCCCTACTTCCTCTTCTCTATCCTTTAATGAATTTAAAACATATTCTTTACCATCTTTCTTTATTGCATATGTGTTCAATCTACCATCATAAATATCTTCTCTATCGAATTTCCACAGTCTTCCCAAAAGAACATGGATGCATCCATTGACATCACATCACACAATATTTCAGCTTTATAATTACCAATTTGAAATCTTACCAAACATTGCTCATTCACCAACAAATAACACTCCTTTTGCAACCATGAAACTCAATATGGGCTGGGATGTTTGGTTCTCTTCAACTTCAACTTGTCCACCATCTCTTCAGAGACTATGTTATCGGTGCTACCACTGTCCATAATGACCTTGCAACACTTTCCATCTACCTTGCACCGTGTTCTAAATAAATTTCTCCTTTGGATTGATTCTGGAGTCTCTTTTTTCAGATTCAACAAAATTCTTCAAAACATCAATGACTTCCCTTCTTCGAGATCCTCTCCATGCATTGATGAAGTCTCAACTTCATTTTCAACTTGTGCTACATGTATTTTTGCTTCCTTTCCTCTTCCTCCATCATGCTGGATTTGTGGACATTCAAATTCCTGACGCTCCATTTCCCCACATTGGAAACATGCACCATTGAATCCTCTTCCTCTACCTCTTCCAAATGACCCTCTTCCACAAGAGTAATCTCCTCTTCCTCTTGAGAAGCCTCCTCTTCCTTTATCTTCTTGTGCACTTACATAAGATGTTCTTGCTTCATCGTGTTTATTCTGATAACCTTTACCACTACTGGGCTATTCTTTTTCATATGAAAATATGCCTTTACCTCAGGAGTTATTTTGCTGCCTTCTTGCTATTTTCTCTTCTGCCTTAAGTGCATATTGGTATTCCTCTTCAACGCTAGTTATTTTTATCATGCTCATCTCATCTTGAATAGAATTATGCAGCCCATTTACATACCTTGATACTTTTTTTGCATTGTCTTCTACATGTCTCATTCGCATGTTTAGCTTGTAAAAATCCTCTGTGTACTCTTGCACCTTCTTTTCTTTTTGATTTAAGTTTTACAACTTTTTGAAAAAACTAATCTGGTAATCTACATGCAAGAATTTGGCCTTCAAATTCTCCACCATCCTTTCCCAAGATTTAATTTTATCCTTTCCTCTTCATTTCCTTTCCATTTGCACATGATCCCACCATAGGAAAGCATGCCACTTCAACCTTATGTACATGAACATCACATTTTTTTGATCTTCAACTGATTTATAATCTAAGTATTTCTCCATCTCTGAAATCCAATTGATCAAGTCTTCGGGATTCAAATTCCCCTTGTAAATAGGAGGGTCCAATCAGGGTTTACTACTAATCTTTACCATCGCTTTTAGAAATCTACTCTTCGCCACATTCTTACCTTCATCTTCCAAATCAATTTTGGGGGCTTCTACTTCTTCATCCTCACTAACATCTATCACATACACTCCTCTTCGTTGTGCCATTTCCATTGCATCCATTCTCACTGTGATGCCTCTTAGCATCCCCGTGATGACTACACTACCATCATTTCATGGTCCTCTCTATCCACGTCCTCGTCCTCGATATGCCATGTTGGAACCTTCTACAGTTATAGGTATTCTCTCTTCCAATTACCTACGACACCAACTCTCAGGTTCTTCTCCAAGCACAGTCCCAATCCTCACTCTGATACCACTTGGTGCAATTCAAAACTCAATAACCTTATCAAATGATTGAAATAAGCAACTCAATACCAATTCCATTTTAACAACTAGTTTTATCACATTTAAAAAAATTTAATGACACCATCGTTCAAGATAATTCAATGAGTTTTATTTTCACTTTGCAACCTTCTAGCTGTAAACCATTATAATCAACAAGTTTAAAATAAGTTTTAATTTACAAATTCTTAGTTCTCAGCTTTTTACACTTTGCTCTCTTTTCTCTGCATAATTTTGTTCCTTCCTGAGCTTCTGTGCAGTATTCCAACCCCCCCTTCCATATTCAATTGTTTTTTAAATTTTCCTCTGCAATTTTACTTCCTATATCTCTCAATTTTCAGCGCAGTCTCCTCTTTCTATGTTAAATCTGCATTTTCTCTTTTTTCTTTGCAAATTAATTTAATCTCTCAAACTTCATAGCTTGACCCCCCTCTTATTGCCAAATTCAATCTTCTTTTCTTCTTTACTTGGTGTATTTTTTCCTCCTTCCCAGTTGTACAACATTACTCTTTTTCTTCAAATTTCTCCTCACCTTCTCCCTTGGTCGACTCTTCATAGTCTTCCTCAATTTTCCTTTTTTTTTGTGCTGAAAATTAAAATTGTTAAACCGCTGGTATTATTAAGAATAACCAATTTAAAATCTGCCAAATATATTTTCAAATAGGGTGCTATGGTGGGTATTTTAATCTCTAGCAAGAAAACGTCTAACCTCAAATTTAAATATACCTTGTACTTAATTCAAAATTAGTGATTTTAAGAATGAGAAAATTAAAAATAAGAATCAAAATAGATATTTTATCAATTGAATTATTCTCTTCTATCTAGAACACCAATTCAATATCAAATTACACTTCAAATTTGGAATAACAAAATTGAAACAACACAACAAACTAAAACATTATTTTTGTTGATGTGTATCGTCAATTCACCCAGATGCTCCTACATCACTCATGGGTCTCACAACATAAACAACCTACATCATGGGCCTTGTAGTTTAAACAATCTACCTCACAAGCCTTATGGTTGAACAACCTGTCTTACAGGCCTTACGATAAAGCCCTGGCCAAGACGATCCTAAGTGTACGTTGTACCCCGAGTTAGACACACATTGTGTGTCGTTTCTCCAAATGTCTCAATGCCAACCAATGAACTTAACCTTCACTCTTTTGTGCCTTCTAAATTTTTGTGTTTCTCCTTCTAATTCCTTTCCTTTTTCTCTTCTTTCCTTGAATGACCTTTTTTGAATTTCCTCCATGCCTCTCGATGAATGATTTATATGTCCTTTTAAGGGGTGATTTCAAACCATTACACCCTTTCACAAAGGATGCCTTTGATTATCATTTAATAAAATAATTATTTCTCCTTTTTTAAAAGAGTTCTTATGCATATTCTTTATTAATCTCTCTTTTCTCCAAAGGACCATATTATCCTTTATTTTTTATCTCCCTTTTAATTCTAAAGTGTTATTTCATAGATTTCTATTCTCTTGGGAAAAAGTCACATAAAAAATCACTATATAAATTCTCCAAACCTTAACATGCAATCACTTCCTTGGAAACTATTGCTAAAAA
The DNA here is from genome assembly GCA_007258455.2 of Sequoia sempervirens. NCBI lineage: Eukaryota > Viridiplantae > Streptophyta > Pinopsida > Cupressales > Cupressaceae > Sequoia > Sequoia sempervirens. Next base: position 309,987,222 of record VDFB02105785.1, on the reverse strand, counting down.
GTACTCTCAAAGTGAAATTTTATTAGCTTTGTTACAAAAATAATACTAAGAGAGCTTTTTAACAACTTTTTTTGGGGAATTTAGGATAGAAAATTAGCTCGCCCTATTTGTCCTCATTATATGAGGTTGTTGTGAAAATTTGAGTGTGATTATAAGATGCAAATGTTTCCTCACTAGTGCACCCAAGGGTGAAGATAATTTCCAAAGGTTGAGGAAGCTCAATTTCCTAGGATAGATGAAGGGGAATGTTTGTCACCCAAGGGTGATGATTCCCAATAAAATATTTAGAAAGTGATATTTAGGAGCTAAAAGTTGGTTATTATAGTATTTCAAGGCATAGCATCTTATTAAATAACATGATTGAAATGATAAAGAGGTGGCAAGAAAGAGAGGTAAAGGGTCATGAAAAGGAGACAAACACCTAGGATAATGAGATACAAGAAAATGCATTATGAATAAAATTTAAAAACACATAAAAGGGGATAAGGTGACATAAGCAAGATAGGACAAGGTTTGGGAAGATGAAAAAGAGGATCTAAAATGGGTCAAAACACACATATGACAAGATGACTAAAATGAGTGAAAAACACAACAATGGAAATTATAAAGTATACAATTTTTTATTGTACAATTTATTTATCAAAATCCATGTATTATATTACTTTTATTAATGATTTATCCAAGAGGGCTTGGTCTACTTTCTCAAGTACAAATCTAAGGTCTTTAATTAATTTATGTACACTAAGGTTCTTAGTGGAATCAAGAAATTAGAAAGATCAAGGTCTTGAGAACCAATAATGGTGGAGAATTTTATTTAGTAGAGTTTAACAAAATTTGTGAAGCAAATGGTATTAATGGAGATGACTAAGGGTATGCAAAATGAGGATATATTGGAATATTTTTTTTTGGTAGAGGCAATTGGAATTAGATATTACCTAATTAATAGGTCTCCTACATTATTTCTTACTAATGAAACCCTTATAGGCATTTGGATGAGAAAGAAGTCTTCACTTCAACATCTTCAAGTTTTTAGGTATGATACATATGTTCATGTATTTAAGGAGAGTGGTCAAATTTAAGGCTATGAAATATATCTTCATTAGCTACAAAGATAGTGTGAAAGAGTATAAACTCTAGGATCATGTGACTTGAAAATTTTATTTGATATTTAAATAGATTATACCTTCACCTATAGTTGGAAAATTGAAAGGAACTATCACTTGTATATAGGTTAGGATAGTTGAATTTGAGGCTAAAATAAATAGTTAGAATAGACTAGATGAGTTAAAAATATTAGAGTTTAGAGGAAGAACCTCCACCTCAACCCATGAGGAGGTTTACTTAGTAGAGGAGGTACTAGAGAGGTACATTTATCTAATTTTATATATGTTTTTTATTTTATTTGAGATAAGAAAAGGAAACGAAGTAAAAGAAACAAGATAAATGCATAAACACATAACTATTTACCCCAAATCACCTTTAAAATTCATGATTGAGCTAGAATAAGATGCACCCAAGTCCTATTTATATGCTCTTAATAGATGAAATGTGGTTGCTTATCAAACCAACAACATGATGATAGGATGAAGATGATAAAAATTTGGACAACATAATATTGGATGAAGGTTGATTAATACAAAATAAGGGAAAATCCTCAATTCATAAAATTTGTATGGGTGAAATCAATGGCTCAGATGCATTGACTAAATGGAGGGTCAAGATTAAATGGGATGATGGAGGCTTAGATTTGTGACAAGTGTCACAAGAAGAAAGGATGTGTAAGATCAAGGAATGCTCACACATGTGTGAGAACACATTGGAAATACCATGAAAGAGACATGTCTATGACATGTGTAAGAGGTAGGGTGGCCTTGCATGTGTGGGAGATATTCTCACACGTGTGAGCAAGGGGTAGGATAGGTGGTGACAAGTTTAGATCTTGATCTCCATATAGATGGATTCAAGGGCTAGGATTGAGTGGACAAGGATTGATGGTGAGGTGGAATTAAATAATGGAGGAAAAGGTAATCGTAATTAATTAGTCTAAATTAATTAATTAATTAGTTTAAATTAATTAATTAATTAAAAATTAATTAACTAATTTAGTTGGAAGATTTTGGGATAAGGATATAATTAAATAAATAAATAAATAATTTAATTAAAGGTGGTGGATGAGGGTAACGGGTAAATTAATTAAATAAATAATAAATATTTATTTAATTAAATATTAGGATAGGTAAAAGTCAAGTGTGGTTAAGTTAAGGTCACATTTTAGGTGTCTATATAATTAATATCACTAATGAATCCCAAACTATAAAAGAGACAATGCAAATGGATGATGGTGAGTTATGGACCATGGATAATGGGATGGTTGCATTGAAAAATGATGAAACTTTGGACTTGGTTCAATTATTGAAATTAAGGAGTCCTATTGGTTGTATGTGAGTCTATAGGAAGAAATTTAGTTTAAATGGTAGCGCTGAGAAGTGCAAGGAAATAGTGGTATGAATGGATATTCCTAGGTTGAGAGGACTAATTTTAGTGATTTTTTTCCAATTGCTAACTTTCTATCTATTAATTTCCTATTATATATTGCAACAAATTTTTATCATGAGGTTGAACAAATATATGCGAAGGTAGCATTCCTACATGGTGACTTGGAGGAAGAAATCTAAATGACATATTTTTAGCACTATATTGTAAGAAATTAGGAATCATTGGTTTTCAGATTCAAAAAGATTTTATATGGTTTGAAACAATCACCTAGAATATGGTACAAAAAGTTTTATTCTTATTTATTTAGGTTGGGATTTATGGGGTCCAAATTAGACAATTATATGTATTTTAAGTAGGTTGGTCATCATTTATTTTTTATGACTTTCTATGTAGATGATATGTTGGTATTTGTTAATATTAAGGGGATGGTTGAGCTATTTGAAGCCTCAATTATCATTACAATTTGATATGAAGAACTTGGAGGTTGCTAGATTTATCTTAGGCATGAAGATCATAAGAGGTAGAGCTAACACAAATATTTGGTTGGGATAGATTATGCTGATTATGTGCTAAATTTTATTGGAATTACAAGTAATATATTGGAAAGTCTACCTATTTTAGTGAGGATGAAGTGATTTATTGTGTAGGGTATGTCTACATCTAGTGAGATGGAGGATATGTCTCATGTTTTGTTATGCTAGTGTAATTAAAAGTTTGGTGTATGTTATAGTTTTTATTAGACTAAATATTTCCTAATTAGTGGATTCCTAATTTTTTCATGGATAATATTGGTTGAGATAACTGGGTAGCAACAACAATGGTATTTAGATATTTTCAAGGTACATTAGATTAATCTTTATATTATCAAAGAGGATATGCCTCAAAGGACCCATATCACTTAATAGAGAGTTAGATTTGGATTTAGTAGGAGATGTTGATTATAATAGATCTACCAATGGTTATATATTTAACTTGTTTTGTCGTGCAATTAGTTTTTTTTTAGGTAAAAGTGGAAAATCCACTATAAGAGAATTTTAATGATTCCAAAATATTGATTACAAATATCAAGAGGTGCAAACACTTTCAACAATTTGCAACAACAAAAGTATCTAGGGACCCCTACAAGTATTGATTACAAAAAAATAAAAAAACCAAGCTCTACCATGGCCAACAGACTAAATACAAACAAAAATGGAGAGCCAAGGTGGAAATACAAGAACGAGCCACCAACAAAACACTGGTAACAAAAGAGAAGTCTATTAACCCAAAATTCAGGAGCCCTATCATCATCGTATGCTAATGTCACTAGTACGACTTGATATACCGATCAATCACTCACCACCACATGTCTTATTGATGTCATCTTTTACCACCTTATCAACATGTTGAAGAGACCCTTGAAAGTGTCTCACCAAGATTCCACTTTCTCTCTGATGAGGGCTATCGAGAAGTCGAAGGGACTATCATCTAGATCCCACCAAAATGTATTTGTCTCTTCGATGAAATGCTTCATCGAAATTTTGAAGAGACTCACTCTGTTGTCTTGCCGAAAATGATATATCTCTCCGATGTGCAGCCTACCAAATTTGTAAATACCTTGTCAAAGTGTCAAAGGGAATCATTATTTTATCCTGCCGATATATGGATCTCCCTCTGATAAGAATCCTTCCCAACCATTCATTGTTGCTAACACCTTCCATTATCGCCCTGTCGAAGAGACATGAAACAATGTCTCTTCAAACTCACCATATCCTTCCGATGAGTCAATTCACCGAATGTCGAAACACAGGTCACTGCCAAATCAAAGAGACCATAAATTCGTTCTCACCAATAACCATCTCTCTTTGATAAACTCAAATCGTATGCCTTCCTCATATTTTGGAATATCGAGGGAACATTGAAATCACTTAGCTTGAAATAAAAAAAGTGTCCTCAATGTACCTGCTATTGCATACAAATTGCTCCATTGGAGGGACCATGAGAGACTCTTGCCGATATAGGGTTGTCTCTATGATGTGTTATTGGTAGGACCTTGTTACATCAAGGGGACTTCAAAGGAACTCACTCTGATATGGGGTTGTCAGATCGACAATGTTTACACTATGACTTTTCCTACAATCGGATAGATCAAACATTTGATACTATTCAAAGATTCTAAGTCTTTTCATTGCCACAAGAAGCCAAGATAATTAGTACACAAAAGAATTAAACTCATTAGGAGAAAACACAATAAGAGGGAAGGAATAATCAATGATCATGTTTACCAATTTATTTGCAGCTGAATTCGCTTCTCTATATCAATGCTGAATATGATAAGACATAAAGTTCTATAAGATGGAAAGAGAATGTTGTAGAAGATAATTCAAATCCAAAGCATGAGAGATTTTACTTGGGAAGGCCCCAATAACTATCTGGGAATCACCTTCAATGATAAGCTTAGAAACCTTATTTGCAAGGGCCAATTCAAGGCCAAGTATTAAGGCATTGAACTCGGCCACATTATTAGTTCCATTATTTAACAACTTACAAGCAGCCTTGACCACTTTTCCTTCATCATTTCTTAGAATCATGCCTGCACCAGAAACTCTAGGATTTCCCTGAGAGGTCTCATAAAAATTCAATTTGACCTAAACTTTGGGAGGGGGAGACCACCTTACCAAATTTTTGTTATCCTTTGGTTTGATGAACTAGATTGAACCCCGAGCCAATGAAGGATCCAACCCAAGCCAGGACTTGAGCATCCAAGCATCCCAAGAAGAAAAAGGGGCCCCAACCTGCAAGTTCTTGAGTACAAATGATCTGACATGTTTAGAGATGGAGGCTTCAATTCTCTGTAACACCTGCTTACTTTCAGAGGATTTCTTTCTAAATATTCTATTATTGCATTTGAGCCAAATGTTCTAGATCAGAATTGATAGGCGAAGATTCCAAATGCAAACAAAATAAGCCTTTTTAAATAGGGCAGGCCAATCTTGAAACTGATTGAAGAGAGAATTATGAATGGGACTGTACCACCCCAGTTTCTCCATAAACCAATACCAATAGGAGGAGGAAAAATCACAAGTGAGAAAAAGGTGACCAGTCGATTCTAGGGCCTTACCACAAAGGACACGAGGGAAAAGGGGAATGATGCCAAGACGATCCAACCTCATACCTAACAATATTATGTCTTTCACAACCAGCCAAGCAAAAGCACCTGCCTTAGGGAGAACCTCAGGGCCCCAATAGAGATTAGATGGCCAATCAAGTGACCTTTCAATATTAACCAAAGCTTTATAACCTTCCTTTACAAAATAAGATCCTGAGGGGGACTTAGTCCAAATGATTTCATCATCCTTATTAGAGTACATAATACTCCTGGCCGATAACTCCAAGGAAAGAGAATCCTTTAAAACTTTTGGAAAAGGTAAATATTCCATATCCCTCCACTTGACTAAAGGAGGAGATACAAAAAAATCCACAGTCAGATAATCACACACCTGACAACCCCAAAGATTCTTCAAGTAATCTGTTATCCCATTCCACTTGGCATCTGAATGAAGAGGTTGATGACCATTCCATGCATCATCCTAGAACACTGCTTTTTTTCCATTATGAATGACCCATGATAAGTGTGACAAAATAACAAACCTACAGAAGATAATGAAGCTCCGCACCTTGGAACCCCGAGGAGGATTCTTAATAGTAAAGATTTGTTCCCTATCCCTAGAATCAAGATATTTATGCCTCATAAATTGGCACCACTTGGTGTTCAAATCCTTGTAGATTCACCACAGAAGTTTGGCCCCTAGATCCCTGTTCTGGAGGATTATATCTCTTAAACTAGCACCACCTAAGTCCTTGGGGAGACAAATCTTCTCCTAGGCAACCAGAGACAACTTCTTTTTCTGACTCACATTTTCAGCCCACAAGAACTCCCTTAATACTTTCTGCAGCTGCTTAGCTTTTCCCTTAGGCATTTTCAAAACCAACATTAGGTAAATAGGAAGGGATTTCAAGATGGATTTTATCACGACAAGCTTCCCTGCCAAGGACAACCATTTGAACTTCCAAGTCATAATTTTGTTTGAGAAAAAGAGATAACCCTGTCCCAAAAATAATGTTTTTCTTTACCCGAGAAGAAGGGTATTCCTAAATACTTGCAAGGAAGAACATCTTGTTTAAAGCACCAAAATATGAAAATTCTTCCCATCACCAATGGATGCACATTTAGGATTTTTTTAATTTATCCTTGTTAATGAGTTGACCTGGACATTATGAATATAAAGATAACACTTTATGCATAGCCTTTGGTTCCAAGAGACTACATTTCCCAAGAAAAAGAGTGTCATCTACAAATAATGAATGGGTTACTGACCTAGGCACACTATCTACCCTTATACCCTTCAATAAGTTTTTACTATTAGCCGCTTGAATGGCCCTGCTAAGGCCCTCTGCCATTAAAATGAATAAAAAGGGTGAGAGAGGATCACCTTGTCTAACCCCTTGAGTGGTGTTGAAATGACCACAAGGAGAGCCATTAACTAGAACAAAGAAACTTTCCCCTGAAATACACGAAAAAATCCACTTGCACCACTTCTGGGAAAAACCAAAGTTTGAAAGCTATAGTCACTTTTTCCTATGATAGAGGTAGATAACATGGTTTCTCCTTATGCTTTTAAGGAGGATGGGATGGTGATGCTTGAAAATTAAATTACAAGATATTATGATGAATGTTAGGCTAATATTTAATGATAATCCTTATAATTTTTTTATTGAATAAGAAACTTACGATGATTCTATAACATGTGTAAGAGAATGTAAGAAGGGAGTTACATTGTTGACTTGACTTGCTAACAAACTTATGATGCATGCCATGATGTATCTTTGAATGGGGATAATGAATCCAAAATAAATCTCCAACTTTGAGAGTGGGCTATGAGAACTTATGACAGTGTAAGGGGATTTACTGAAAATAGCCCATGAAATCATTTGGAATAGGGTGTTTGAGTTTGGTCCCTTGGTTTGGGTGTAACATTTTTGGTTAGGGGTTTGGTTCAATGTTTTGGTAAATAAAATTATTTTTATTTATTTTCCTTCTATTCATTTGGTGCTTGAGATGGTTTCATAATTATATTATAGGGTATCATTATGCCAGGGGAATCAATCCAAATTTGTGTATTTGTGTAATCTATTGTGAAGGCCTGGTGTTGCATCTATATTATAAATTTATCTAGTGTTATTTACAATATAATTAATTTAAAATTTGAAGAATATTTTTTTCCCAAAAGGGTTTTCCTTAGAAAAACACTATGTTATATGGTGATTTCTTAGTACACTTTTCTTCCTTAATTTTTTTATTATAATATATTATATCTACTTCCCTCATCTTAAATTGGTGTAGAAGGGTTTTTCTATCTTATCTTCCTTTCATGAAATAACATAGAAAGTTATACATATCGTTCTTGATCCTTACAAGTGTAATTATGACTATCACGAACCAAATCTAACAGACATAATGATCTAAGTCAAGTGGAAATAATCTAATAGAATGTTTACTAAAATATCTACCTACCTTTCCCTATGATATGCATTTATCTACCAAGGTGGAATTTAGAGATATTATTGAGAATCTTTCCAACTTTATAGGTAAACAAGCTCTCCTAGTTCAAGCCTCTTGGTGGACCAAATTAACAGTAGTGAGAAATATTGAAGATGAAATTTATAGACATGTAGATGGCCTTTATGATTATATGGAATCAATTTACTTTAGAATTGAAGTTTTCTCTAATTATTCTCCTCTTATATTCCAATACATGTTTAAGTACATAATAAATATCTTTAAGTAGAATAAAGTAACAATATTTTACATGAAACATGTACTAATTTGGCTCATAATAGCTAGTATGATTTGGTCAAAATATTTGAATCTAAACTTGAAAATGTGGGGTTCAAAGGATCATTTCTTTACTCCTAAGTATTGGCCTACATTAATTAAATAAAAAAAGGTTTGCAAAGATAAAGTAGCAATCTCAAGGTAGGGAGGTAATATATGGAGACCAATTCCAAATGGAGTGAAATATGGATGAATAAGTAGAAAATGCATGGAGATTAGTACAAAAAAAGGGTGAAATAAAGATAGATAGGGATCGAGCAATGATCCAAACCTAGTACAAGAGCATGTCACCATTTGATATGCTATTATATTAATACATTCCCAATAATATGGAAACATAAAAAAAGAAAATTGTATGCTTATTTTAAATCCACTATTGCATTCCCCCAATTTGATGTGTGTGTGAATCTAACATGAACAAGTATTTCAAAGTATATGGAAATTCTTATTCAATATAAAAATTAAATATTTAGACACGTAAAAATAAATGAATCCTTAAAAATGATATAAATATTATTCTTGTACCCTCCTTAGGATGAATGCTCCATCAAAACCTACAAAACAATAAAAGTATATAATGTGTCTCCCACATATTATTTAAATAAAAAAACTACAATTTACTTAAAAAATATATGAAAAATTAGAAAGGTAGAAAAGGAAGAAGAAATTCCTCTCATTTAAAAGTTTTATTAAGACTCTTTGCAATGTAGGAATAAAACAAGGGTCTAGGTGATGTGACCTTGTGATATAACTACAGATGATGTGTTAATATGATAAAAGTTTGAACAATGTGATAATGTGATAGAAATATACACAATGTGATAAAAATATACATGAAGCATATGTGTATTCATAAAAGAATATAAATCCATTTGAATATTGTGATGAGTTTTTATTTGATGCAATATGCAAATTAAAATATCACTCATAAAAAAACATTATCAATAATATATACCCCTCCTCTAATTAAGCATCCATTGGATACACATAATTGGAAATGTGAGAAAGATATCATCATTAAAAATGGACATAAATAATATAATAATTATTATGAGTGAGCATCATGTGACAAGAAAAAATGAATATCAAATAATAATCTTGTAAGCATATACAATTCCCCAATGTTGCCCCTAATGGTAAAGCAACAATCATGTATTATAATAATTCATTTAGACAAAAAAATGATAGATGGTATATGGGGTAGGCATGGAATAAATAACACATGTAATCAATGAGTGCCACTAATTTAAAAAATAGCCATTGTTGGTAAGAATAAATGATTCATAATGATTAAGAGTAACAATCACGTAGAAAAATAATAATCAATATTATCTCCACATCTCTTGTGTGAAAAGGTATCAATCACTTCATAGATATATCTCATAAATGTATAAGAATATAATTAGCTTAAAAATTTATGGTAATGGAAAATGTTCTATTTAAAAGTATGTCATCATATATAGGAACACTAGATTTTGAGAAAGAAGAATCTAGGGTAAATAATGATGAAAGTGTAAAAGGCCCAAGCTATTTGTAGTAAGTCAAAAAGTGAAAGAGATGTTTCATTTTAATTATTATTGATGAGAGATATTTCTAGATTGATTATCTTGGTGTATCATAAAAGACATGTTTTGATTCAACTTGATAGGGTGCATGCAAAAATTTAGCGCAACAAGATTTCAGAGGTATTAAGCCCATATTTTACCCATCCCCCGCCGCCCCCTTCCCCCCCCTTTTTAAAATTTTAAAGTCATTTAATGTCTTAAAACTCTCATAAGAAATGTTTTCATTATGTTGTTTGATTCACAAGATTGAATCACCTTACATGGGACTGATATGTGGAAATGTGTAATGTACACAAGTTTAATTTATAAATTTGAACCAAGAGTCTTAATGCAGTTTTATATATTATGTTTGGTCATTTTTATACTTATTTTTATCATTTTATATCCGCTAATGTTGTTTTAGATGTTATTTTACAAATGTAGAAGAGTTAGAGATTTAAGAGCAGCCACAAAACTATTGTATTAAGATATTGAGATTATTACTTGCTAAAAACAAATATTGGGACATATTCGAGAGTGTGGAGTTGAGACATTGTGTTTATTTACCTTTATTATTCTATTATGCTTGCATTCTTATCAAAGTTGTAGAGAGGTGATATTTGTACAACAATATTTTTAGCATCATACACGAGGTTTTACAACACCACACATGTAATTTGGGTCATCTCTAGATCCATATATGCATTATATACCACTTAAATATTCTTAAAATGCCTATAATATGCCTAAATAAGTTGCAAAATAATAAAATATCATAAAGGAAAAGGTAAATTTGGGGGAAGAAGAAAGTGTTATTATGAAGGATATGATAGAGAATTTTTTATGAAGAGGTATTAAGAGGGTAGGTAAAGAAGGGGGAAGTGGGAGATAAGAGCATTAATTGTATGAATTATATGTGTGAGAATAAGGAAGATGGAACGTGGGAGTAAAAACATGAGTAATGAATTACAAGATATTTATAGGATATATTAAAATATGATCTTATGTATGTTGGTGTATATAAGCATGCATATAATTTATTATAACTTTGTTTAACTTACTGCATGTATACATTATTTTTTATTGCATCAAACCAAGGTTTAATTCATATAAAAAATTATAAACCTTGGGCTCCAATCTAGGTTTTTCTATCAACAAACACTTTTCATCTTCCCACTAGGAAAATAACTATTGTTCTTGAGGATGTTTGGCATATTACATGCCTTCTTATGAGAGGAAGATGTGTATAGAAGGGGCACACAAAATTGTTGTAATTATTAGCTATATTAGTGGTCTAAATGTTATGTAGGTCATGGGAGAGATGACATAACATATTTAGATATTATGCTTGGATATGTGTCATAGGGACATAAGTGTTTACTTATCATTATTAATATATTGGTCTTGCTAGATGACACTGATTTTATCATCTCTTATAGATTAATTTAGATTAATCATGCTATAGATGATCACCAACATATTTATTTATGATTATTATATACTCTTATAATTTAACAATGTTTATAAAGGTTTACGGATGGTTGTGGTACATGTATCAAGGCGATGATTTTCCTTTAGTTGTATGATTATGTGCATATATAGATACCAAACTATCCAAGGTTACTAGTTACATATGCATGATACTAATTATATTTTTGATGGAACACTACTCATGTTGAGATATGACATGATAGTATGCCACTATTGACTAGAAAAACATTTTTTATCAAATGATATCTTGTGATATTATTTGGCATCCATGGAGGGACATAGCTCATAATGTAGATGATCATTTTTATCATGTGCACATTAGGAGAACACAATGGTTTTTTGGGAAATAAAAAATTGCGATTGAGATATTCAATTATGTACATGTTTAGATATAGTTGGGAGATTATGGGATTCTATTTGACATCACAAATGTTATAAATAAAAATAAAAATTATTCACTCTAATTTGGGGAGGTGGATGGGCCACTCACTTGCGATCAATTCCCCATTAATAATGATGAGGGTTTATGAAGAATCAAGTTTATAGATGTGGATGATGTAAGAGCAATAAATGAGTATAATACATGGTGGGATATGGAGATATTTCTGTCATAATATTCTCTACATGCCCCTAAAGATGCACCCAAAGTAGTAGAATATTAACCTATAGGTGGGGGAGATGAGGCTTAAGATGAAGGAACTAAAGGAGATGAGGGAACATACCTTTTCTCACAGGATCAAATAAATTCTAATAAATGAGGAGTGGCATGAAGTTTACTAGGCACATTTCATGATGTGTCATGTATAGAGTAGTTGTCTATGCATATTATTACACTAACATATGATTAATCATGAATATGTGATATGTGATATATAATAGGTGTAGAAAATGAGTAGCTTTTATTTTTGAGCAATTTAATTGAGAGTTACCACAATATCAATAGATTGGATTGAGAGAGACCATCAACATATTGGTTGCTTCACATATTTATTTGATCTTGTGATCTATACCTAGGAAACATACCTAGGATCATTGACATAATATCAAAATCTAGAGAAAGAGTGGGATGAGTTACATGTGGATATGTCATATTTATCATGCTTATGTAATATATATTAATGACACATAATAACACGAGGATAGGGCAAGTGGATATTATGAAACTGTGAGCTAAAAATTGGTAGATTCAAGACATGACTTTGGTATTGCAAGAGAGATCTAAATAGAGATTTAGATCAATATCCCACACTAGGAATAATGATAGTAGATGGAGTGAGATGGGAGAGGATTCATTGAGATAACCTCCTCCAAGTGATTCACATTAGGATAAGATGATTTGTTATGATGATGATATTTGTTATTGAGACTCTTTGACATATGTTTTTGAACTCTTGTTTCAAGTGTTTTATGTTTTAGAATTTGGTGATGTCATAGATATTTAGATGATTGTTATATTTAGTTTATCATATTTTATGTGTACATATTTCTTATTTGGATGTGTGTATTTACACACCATTGTTAATAAGGAAACAATAATTATTATGGTAATAAATGAACACTATACCTTCTTATGAAATCCTCATAGAGGGAGTCAATCAATGAACTTGTTGGAACCCCATTTTAATGCGGTTCATTTCCTTTTATTCTGCTACCATGTTGTGCATTTGGAAATATTTACCTAATAATAATAACCAAATTGAGACGTCTCTTGTTGGGTCTTCCTTGGTCAAATTTTGCAATTTTGTGGTTCTTCCTCCCCCCATATGCCTTTCAATATATTAGTTGGAAAAAACAAAAAAAAGTGTGGGTGCTTTTTGGTTATATTTCCAAGTTTGGGTAGATTGTCAAAATTTAAAATTTCCCTTCTTGGCATCCCTTTTAGCTGTTACTTACTCTTTCCCTTTTCTTTTCTGTGGTTTTGGAATATTTGTTATGCAAGTACCCTTCTCATGACCCCCCTTGATCTCTAAAACATTGACTCCTATCCTTTTGTACAAAGCATATTTTTAAAGTTTTAGCCTTCCCTTTACTTGAGTACTTGTTATGATTCATCCTTGAACCTTGATCCTTGAAAATTTGTAATAATTATGAGTTATCTCAAACCTTAGTTCCCCACCTTTTTCCCTTGCTTTGTCAATGTTTTAGACTTCCTCTTCCCAACATGCTTTCCCTTTGAATATTAACTCCCTAACTTGTTGCACTAAGTTACCTTTTAGAGTTGGAGTTTTATCCATACCTTTAACTGAGTACCTTCTCCTTGGTATCTCTAATCCCTAAATTTTGATGTTTCCTTAAGCATATATTTTTTGAGTTAGAGATGTAGAGATACCCTTATTGTGGTATGTGGTATGAGTCATCTTCAAACCTTGATCCTTGATACTTTAAAATATGTTGTCTCATTGGTACTACAAGTTCAAACATACCCTAATATTCATACCTTAAGAGAAAAGACCCTTGGTAACTTTGATCCCCAAATCACGATAACTACCCCATTTTCCCTTCTAACATCAAAGTTATAGTGATCTGCATACTTATTTGATTGAAGCATTAAGAATTCCTTACCCTTAATTTTTGACATCTGATATTGGCATTAGTCATGAGGTATCCCTGACCCTTGAACCTTAAAAATATAAAACCCTCATGTCTCGCACTACTCACTCCAACTACCTCTCAACATGGCCCAAGTTGCCATTAATGACTTAATATGGCCTTGTAATTTCCCAATCAATATTTTACCCCCTAAAAACAACTATTCATCATAAATTTGTGAGTTTGCATGCACTTGTAATGATGGAGAAAATAAGGCATCTCATTAACCCATTGATCTAATGATTTTTAACTCATTGTAGTCCTCATGTGACCTCCAAGTTATTATTTTAGCATATTTTGTTGGCTCTTTCTTGGCCTGTACATCAAAACACAATGTTGTATTGAATGCACATTAAATTTGTCCATGAGAAGAATATTCCTCCTTGTATTGCAAGTACATATATACATATTTGAGCATGATATCCTACACATTTTATGAAGAAATGGCATTCGACAGAAATAGGCATCCCTTGTTGCATACTAGTCAAAATATTTTCAAATTTAATAAAAATGACACCCCCCTCCATTTGGTCATAATTTTAGGAGGAATATTTAAGGCCTAAAGTTTCATTATCAAAGAAGGGGGAAAAAGAGAAAAATGAGCGAGCATAGAAGAGGAAGAAACTTGCTCAACAAAATCCTAATGTTCTTTGTTTCTAGATCTAGGTAAAGCATTTTTATCTTGTAATGATATGAGTTTATCCCAAATTTATAATAAAACAATTGTAACCTTTGAAGAGCGAATGATTAAAGGAATAATTGACCTTGATTGAGTGTCTCCCTATGTATGGTGTACATTTTTGGATGTGTTACTAAGTGGTTGGCTAGCCAAGTAATTGTAAAATCTTTGCAAAACCTTTCTAAGGTATCTTTTTAAGGAAATAAATAAAATGCATGGGTATGCTCATAGATTACTAAGTAGACTCATTTAATATTCTAAAAAATATATTATCTTTCTAAATATGTGTTAAACCTAGTTTTCTTGTGTATTTTGTAAGACATTTTTTTATGATATCTTCATTAAGATATCATAATTGGCTTTAGTTAATGCATTTATTTTAATAAACTCAATGACTATGTTAGCCAACTAGATATAGGAACCAATATGCTATTGGATCCACCTCCTCATCATACCAACACAATCAAATCAATTCAATTTAAGCATATTTTTAGTTTAAACATGATCCAGTGTGTTTTCACCATCATGTCTTAATGTCTATATGATAAGGGGTTATAATAAAACACATTAATGGGAATTCATGTGGTATATTGTCTACTTTATAAAGGTTCTTGACCATGAATATTACAAACCAATATATAGCAACAAAGTGACAACCAAAATAAAGCTACATTATACAAGGGGTATGGTCTACGCCAAAGTAAGTGTTTAGTTTTTTTGGTATTATCTATTGCAGCCCCTGAGGGAATCCCCCTTGGTTTAGTAGAGCTATAAGTTAAGAAGGTTTTACCCACGTCAATAGTTAAAATTGGAAATGTAAGTGTGCACCCTACTAAATGATTTGGCTCACTCATCCACCTCGTGTAACATGGGATAACTCCCCTGATTGTGGGCTCAAGATGTGGGAGTTAGCTTCCAAAATAAGCTAGTTCTCTTGGTGCTTTCACCTACAACTAAAGACTTGGACCAACTAGACTAATCTTTTGCTAATAGAAAAGGGTTAGAATGCTTGGAAATTCAACCTAAACTACTTAGTGGTGATGCGCCTAATGAGACAAGATCAATTTCTCTGATGTTTGCATACTTATTTTCTCTAAAATAGTTGTTTCTTTGTGCACAACTATGTTTCCTATCCAATAATTCAACTTGGTTTGACGATTCATTCTCCTAGCTCTCTACTTGTTAGAAGGAAACTATGTTTGGTTTTCACGAGTTACAACAATGTCTTGGTGTTTTTCTCATCTTACAAAGTGAGTATGAATGAGGTTTTTCAAGTTTGAAGGTAATATTTGCATGCATATTTCACAAGGTTTAATTTTGAACAAAAAATAAATCATGAACACAATTTGTACACAATAAAATTTTGCAAGTATAGAAGGCAATGCAACTGATTTTATCAAAAAATTATACCTTTTACACAAGATAATGACCTGAAAATTCTCTTTTCACTTTGAACAATTGAGTTATAATGACAATCTTTTAATAGTCATAAGACTGGAAATGACCTTACAATGTTGTGTTTCAAAGAGGTTTCTTCAAAATCAAAGAGAAACTGATCGAAACTAACAAAGAACTACCTAGAACAGACCTAGACCCATCATATATCTCATCCACAACATCTTGGAGAGAATATAGGTTACAATAAATGCAAAACATATAGCAAAAAGTTGGGTCAAACCTCTTGGACACCCAAGATGATGTCTTCAATGCCTTTGGTTGTTGTAGAAGTGTTGTAGCTACCTCTAGGTGATTGAAAATGTGAGTGTCCAGCTCCTAAATCCTTGGGATATGTCTTCTAAATGTTGCTACATTCCTAGGTGGTTTTCAAACAAACTCCTCTCAGTCAACAACCATATCCTAAATGCTTACACCTTGTTGCTCTAGCTCACTAACTACATCTCACCAACCGCCCCTAGATGCTTAGGAAGTGGTCAAAAGTGCTCCAAAAAGCTCCTTGAATTGCTCCAACAATTTCTTACTCACCCAAATAGTTGTTCAACCTCCTCATCTGCCTTATAAATTCTCTTAAAAATCTGTATTCATATGTGCTTGAAAACTTAAAATCCCTTGAATGTTTATACATGACATGTCTTTTTTAACCGCCTTACACCCTCTATTGTGTAATCATCATGCAAGTTTGTAGGCCATGTGGTTCTTGGAAGTTGACTTGGTCTGAAACCCTTGAGGCATAGGATGGAGTTCTATTTTTACTTCCTTAACATCATATACCTTTTGATTGTCCCAAACACTATCACTTGAACCTTTATCCTTTGCCTCTTTGCTTTTAGACTTCAACTGTTATCCCTTTATGGGCACTACCACTATGCTCTTCAAGGTGACAAGCAAGAATTACTTGGAAAATTAAGGTGATTGTCATATGATATCCTTCATCTTGACTATCCCTTTGTATTTATTCCTTCACAGATTGTCATGCACTTGGTTTGAATGAACTTCACCATCCTTTCTCTTACATGCATTATCACTCTTGAAAAATCTATCCTATCATTTGTTGAGTGAGGATAATGTCTCCTAGTTGTCTTGAAGATTACTATTCTTTTGTCTTTGGACTGTCACTTAGGGTTTCTAATTAACATTGGTTATATCAAGGCGACTATCCTTCATTTCTTAGATAGTGATTCATAGCATATTTTTTCATGCTCATCCTTTGATCAAGAATAACTATACTTGAATCTTGTGCCTCTTTGCTTCTTACATTGGGTTGCCTCAATAATTTTAGAGTAGCCTTCCCTTTTGTCTCTGTTTGAACCTAGTTTTCTTGCTCACTATACATAAGTCTCTCCAAACATTGATCAACCTATTACAACCAATAGGTCACCATAGTGGACCATTGTCATACTTTCCAATATGACTACCCTTTATGCATTGCCTTCATTTGTGTCTTCATGCTTTGTCCACTAAATCTCCATGTTCAAAGGTTTTTCCTCTTTTGTTACTAGATTCATTAAGACTTTCCTTCAAAGCATTCCT
This sequence comes from Sequoia sempervirens, assembly GCA_007258455.2. Classification (NCBI taxonomy): domain Eukaryota; kingdom Viridiplantae; phylum Streptophyta; class Pinopsida; order Cupressales; family Cupressaceae; genus Sequoia; species Sequoia sempervirens. The sequence continues at coordinate 309,969,560 of VDFB02105785.1, read as the reverse complement.
CTTTAATGGACTTGACCTAAAATATTTGTCTCTATTTTTCTTACTCACAACTCACCCATAAATCTCTTCTAGTTGTCCTTCTCATCATTCCTCACAGGGTCTTAGCATTTGAGAGGACTGTCCTACCTACATGACTTTGTAGTGTCATATTACTATCATATAGGCTATCATTTGGTATTGATTATCATAGAATCTCTTAGGTTGTCACTGAACTATGATTTAAAGGGACTGTCACTACTAACTATGATCACTGTACAAAGACCTAACCATTTATGGCCATATTGGTCTTTGACTATCACATAAGGCTTCATGGCTATCCTTTTATGACTCTTTCAAGCCATTTTATGAGATCTTTTAACATTATCATATTGATACAACCCCCCCTAACAATTCACAAAGACAATGGATAACAATGCCTATTAGATTGATCGCAACAAAATATATACACAGTGCTGCCCATTAGACCATTGAAGGAACCTTTGGCTGTTAAACCTCTTTGCAAATTCACTGTCATTTATAGTCTGATATCTTTTACCATCTAATGTAGTACTTATCACTTGTCCACTACATTTTCATAGTCCATGCATTGTTGCATCATTTCATTGATGTTGAATTCCTTTAATGTGACTTCCCATGACTTCCCTTTTATCTTGTGACTTCAATCTTTGAGACTAGATAAAGGGATT